>QFDV01000636.1:5656-18848 GCA_003315845.1 Lactarius trivialis
TGCTGCCCACGATTTGGCCTTACGGTCGTACAACTTGAAGGATAGTCCGTTGTTGAGTAAAACATTCGAATCGTCGGCAGGAATCTGAACCATCTTGTAATGAGTTTGGTCGCGGAACGATTTGGTGGTGGATCCAATTGTGATTCGGTGGTATGGATGATGCACCGCCCAACTTCGTAGACCAGAGAAGGTATCTAAGAAAAGCATTGGTTTGGCACCGTTGTTAGAAATGTTGTGCATCCCGATGTCGCAGAGGATCTTGTAGGTTATCTCGCGCCACGTAGAAAACGCACGTGGTGGAGAAAGCTCGAATATTACCGATTGTGCTTGCACCGTCGCCTGTGGCAGCGGCCATTCAAAGACATCAATCTTCAGCATATTAGCCGCGTTGTCTGTTTGACACTTTTCACAAACCCAGGAACCATGGACTAGCTTCCCGTGATAGTCCTCGATGTAATAGTGATCCATACTCGAGGCCTTATCCTTAAGTGACCGCCACCTCTCGTTCAGGACGCCGAGTTCGGCGCGCTTTTCCTCCCGCTGTCGCTCAGCATGTCTGTTGATATCGGCGTAAAGTCGTTGCAGCTTCAGAGAATCACAGAAATACCGCACGGCGAACGACGATTCGGTGACATTGTCCGAGAAGATGGACGGCGTGCAGGAAGCGTCCCGATGCCGCTGTAAAAGATACTCTTCGATAAGGGCGGCACGTTGCAGGGAGACGGAGCGATGAAGGAGTAAGGGATGGAGGAAATCTCGAGGAATTTCCGGTGAATAAGAAGTCAGGAGGGGAAATTGTTGGGTGGTCAACTTATCCAGAGCCGTCCAAAGATCCATGATTGTCAAAATCATAACTGAATTATCCTCGGGATTAGCACTGTAGATGTCACTCGCGCCGGCGTAATACTGCTCAATGCAGGAAGCAATGATATCCGGAGCGTTGTTGTCACGTTGAAGCGAACCAACCCAGGAATCCAGATATCTCTCGACAGACAACTCAAAGTCCGCGAGAGCAGTGCGCTTGTCCACTCCAACGGCCGCTGTGAGTCGGTTGTCTGCAAAACGACTAAAGTCGACTGAGTCAACAAGACGTAGTGGATGAGAAGGTTTGAATTGCTTTTGGGAGTAGCTGTGCGAGGTTGAGGAAAGTGCGTTGATGAGGTAAGGACGCGAATTCTTGAGAGTCATTGCAGTATCCCGGACGACATCCAGTTCCTCGGGGTGCCACGGCGGAGAAACGGACTGGCTCGTCTGGAATCTCGACCACCGTTTCCGAAGAAGGGTCTCTGTCTCCTCCGCTGTGTCGTACACAGCTCGATAGACGTCGTCCGAAACAGCGGGACCCAGCTTTGAGAGACGGCGCGCCATCTTGACCCTCATTACGTAAAGTGACTCGCTTGGAAAGCCCCTCTGAATGCCGATTTGGAGGAGGTGAGCATGGAAAAAGAGAGTTAATGTCTTGTAAATGTCGCGGTCCAGGGATGTTTGAAGTGCCACCCTGATAACGAGCCAAAGCGGCGATCGGCGCCAAGGCTTGTAAGCGTCTTTCCAGAGAACCTCATCCCCTATCCGTTTCGTGATACGATCTACAGAGGTCGGCTGACCAAATCCCCTTAGAATCCCGACTAATAGTTGAGATATATATTTTGGGTTAGCACTCTCGCGAACTTCGCGAACGGTGGACCCAGCCTTGACTGCAGTCGCAGTCGAATCCAATACGTCGATATCCATTTGGATGAGAAAAGAAGCAAGTTCTCGAAGAAAACATTCTTGAGAGAAAATATCTGAGGAGATCTGAACAGCGGGACCGGGATAGGAGCAAAGAAGCTTTCCCTCAGTCGACGTGACGTTGCGGGTTGGTGGAGAGACTTCGAAAATCTCGAATTGAACATGATCGATAAGGATGCGAACGATGACGGCGGCATTCTGAGCTCGAACATGCATGACGAAGACATCTGAAAGTGAAGGTAAACGATGATACAACACGCGGGTGGAAATTCGAGCCCACCTCCGACAGTGAGACCCGTGAAGATGCCCTTGAGTTCCTCTTCTACTAGCGGTCCCTTCGCACTCCGGCACATAGACTCCATCATTTTAATCATATGAGCCCATAACAGCTGTTGGGAGGGCGATAGACATTGTAAGAATGCTCTAGCAGCTTGTATGAGGATGTGGCACAATGCCACATTGGTTCCGCGTTCGGCCGCCTCCGTTGGGGCCTGTTGGGGAAGCTTCGGGGGCAAAAATACGTGGTCCACGACTGTAAGTAAGACCTTGGAATCAAAATTGGGAAGAGATATAGGCATTTTGTTCAGATAGTGATGAGATGCGGTGAGTGAGACGATAGGAGTTCCTTTACCCCTCGCCACCATAAGCGCCCAATGATGCACATGACCGGCGGCGTTAGAGAAAGAGAAATAGGATTACGGTAATGGGATAAGGATTAGCAAACGCCGATAGTAGACTGGGAACAATCATTCGTCCAACGGACGAATGGGGATCAGCCCTTGCGTCAGCCCATCACCGGTTGTGATTTCGTGGCGTCGGTGAAAGATCCAGTTACAATGATCCGCCCCGAGGTCAAAGGTGGAAAGTTGCCGCCTAAAGAAAAGTCACGGGAATTGTCCTATATCGTAATGTAAGACGAGGGATCAGACGTGACGTGAATTCACGTACGGCACGATGTGAGTTCGAAGGGGTTGTTGTGTCTTATCCAACGATGTATATAACCGTGACAACACTACGCCGAAATATATTGAGCCCGATGGTCACGGTGGTCAGCGTAGAGTGCTGAGGGGGCAGAGCTTGGGGCAGAGCGCATATATCAGTAGATCATTAATACCTAGGCAGGCATGAAATTATGCCACTGTGGGCAAATAATATTCATGGAGCTCTATACGAAGTTGAGAGTGCATGGAATAGACCGGGCCAATCAAGAGGCCAAACTGGGGCCAATGTTCGTTCAACGGGAGCGGCAACTCAGAGGCTGACCTAATCCAGCCAAACTCCATGGCCAAACCACCGATTTACCTACAGTACGTCTGCTGAAAGCTTTTCCTACCATATTCGGTCTTCGCCGTAGTGGGCCTCAACAACTGCCTCAACCTTGGAAGTTGAATTGCCGTCGTGAAATGCACCGACCGGCTAAGAGTACTAATGCCAGCACAATTTGGTCAGCCACAGTCGCAGGATTGAAGCCGTTGAAGAAAAGCCATATCTAACTTGAAGTAAGCGCAGAATTGAACCACTCCGAGTCGTATTGAAACCAGGAAGATCAACCCTCCTACGCATTGGGGTGTCGCATTTATCTGAAAACGCACTGCGCTTAATACGGACCCAAGCTGCGAAGCCGAATTTATCATGGTATGACCACTGGCAGGTCTGTATTTCTCTCCGAGTCGCTACAGAATGTCGATTGGGGAATCATGCACTCGGTTGGCAATGGTCATAATGTAACAGTAGCAACATGTTGTCACCGGAGTCAGTACCGCTATGATGTTAATTCGCAAACGAAGAAAGAAAAAAGGCGTGCGGGTCCTCATCGGCATCATATGTTGTATGGCCGGGAAGTGTGAGTATGCACCCAAAATCGTTGAAAATTAAGAAATCTTTTTCTTCTCCGAAAACCGATGCTGTCTCTTCTTAAGATCCAAGTCGCTGTTAGTACCAATTAATGTCGCTTCACTTTCATACCACGGGCACGCATGGCGGCTCCAACTCTGTTCTACGCTAAGAAGATCAATCCAACAAAGGGAAGCGTCTCGTACACTGGCAACAGCAAAGGGGATACTGACGAAATTTCGATGTCAGCTGACTTCCGAACAACCAACTCAGATACCCACGTCGATAGTCCCACTTGTACGCCACAATGAAGGCTACGATTTGCTCCTTCGTCGTTTTCTTCGCTTGAAAGTACTACGCAAGAAACGTCAATATATGGCTTGTAGAGATACCGGGCAGCATCAGGCGCCTTAAGACGGCCATGACAAACAAACCACAAACGGGGAGAACATATATCGGAAGCAGGATGCGTTCGAGTGAACATTTATTCATACACCGCTGAAACAAACTAAATCCGAACTCATTGTTCTTCAAGAAGATCCCGAGCACGTGCTGTGCTTCTCGCAACCTCCGGAGTCTAGACCTGCCCGAGCCGATATCAACCATCGGGATACGTGCCATTCCTGGACACTGGGCTACTTGAATGCTGGACCTCAGGTTTACCACATGACGCAACAAAGTGGTCTTAAGGACGCTCGCGTACGGTACAAAGGTCGCGGGAAAGGAGGTACTTCAATATGAAGGGTGTCACGACATAACAGGGGCCCATGGAAGGGTCATACGCGCACGATCGGTGATAGAAGCAACCTTGGCGTATCTGGTGCCAGTGCGTTCTTGCCTTTTTGCCGCTCTAGTTAGGCACCAGCGAAAAGAACAGAAAACGAACGTGGTATGCCGAATGGGAGCTTATTGCCTAGGAGGGTATCTGCCAAGAACGTTGGGGGAACAAGAGAGTATAGCAATCTTGATAGAAATATGATGAGGAACAACAGTGCAACAACGGGTTATTGAAAAAGCTATCTTTTGCCAAACACGACCACATAGTCTGACCCAATCCAGCCAAACCGGTATCACAACATCAGCCGCAAAACTACACTTACTTTACAGTAATTTACGGCTTAATTAACTATAGTAACATAAATATGCCTGAACATGGAGACAAGCCTCACCTACAGTACGACACCGCCCCTTTATACTTGCGGTCCTTCTTCCTCCCTGCCTTCCGACCCCCAAACCCACATAAATGCCCACTGGCGCTTCCCCTCCTCCGCTCACCCGCCCCACACCACAGCAAATGGAGCGGCCATCCGGCCACTTCAGGCGCGAGGGGAGTGAGAGAGGGAGGGATCCAGAGGAGGTAAAGCATTCAAATTGTTCCCGAAGTTTTCGAGGTAATTTGAAAGTCGTTGAACAAGGGAAAGGACGAGGAACTTACATGCGCCACTCGTCACACCCTTGTCATGAAAGTAGTGCAACCAATCCGAGTCAGTAAAACGTGCTTTCAGATTAACTTCAGACGCCTTCAAAACGCCTTGTTCCTCGGGCTTGTGGTTCCGAAACCAATGAAAACCTGTCACCGAAGCAGGGGTGGAAGGGGAGGAAGCAGACACAGCCTT
Organism: Lactarius trivialis; assembly: GCA_003315845.1. Taxonomy (NCBI): domain Eukaryota; kingdom Fungi; phylum Basidiomycota; class Agaricomycetes; order Russulales; family Russulaceae; genus Lactarius; species Lactarius trivialis. The sequence goes on from QFDV01000636.1 coordinate 10,834, forward strand.
TTAAAATGGTTTCATCACCAGACCAATTACGGTTGCGGCATCAAACCTGGTTCCGACGACGGCGATGTTGCCCTTGGAGAAGGCAGATGCGGCATAGGACTTCATGTCGTTGATGGTGATGTCGACGGCTTCGGTCTCTGAGGCTACTAGAGGAGCGACATATCTCTCAAAATCGTGTCAAGTGAACTTTCAAATGAGGTAAGGACGTCGACGAAATACGGTCTGAAAAAAAAAAAAAAAAAAAAACGCAGAGAAAATGAGAAAAAAAAAAAGAACACACATATTTGCCCACAAAAACTCGGTGGTGAAAGCCACCGGCAAATATATTCCCTTCCGAATGTCGAATACAAAACTCATACTCAACTCCGGTAAAAAGCCCTCTTCTGTTATTGATTGCGCGGTCATCGCCAACGTCTCTTGAGCCACCCTACCTTCTGTAGAACTGGATTGCCTCCATCGTCAACTGCATCCCGAGGGACGCCTACGAATACATCGGAAACGGCTATGAGAGAGATGGCAAACTCAATGTCATGATCGTTATGGAGACTGGGCATGATGAAAAGGAGTCGACGAAGGGCCCAGTGACACCCTCAGATGACAAAACACTGGGCGATGTTGCCCGTAGGGTTTGCACCCCGGCCATTTGGCCGTCCTTCGATGGTGCGTTCTGGTATTTTTGGATTTCTAATTTTTCGGTGGGAAGCCATCCTCAAAGGTAGACGTCCAGGTCTTGACTCTCCTCCAACAGTTTGGGATAGCTGGCCCAGTGGTGCTAACAGTTCTGGTGGAGTGGAATGGAAAAGCGGAGAAGGGTGTGTAAAGGACAGAAGGAGCGTGCACAAGGCACCACTTCGATGTTACTGTATCGACAAGCACCGAAATCCACAGTCCGAACACCTTTTTTGACTGGACGGCACTAAGTATAGGAGTAGACTCACGACTTATAGTCACAAAACTTTCTGTCCTTGTCGTGCGCCCATCTCCAATACCAAGTTCAATACTTCTTTTTTCTTCGTTTCTCCATTCGTGAATTCCTCTAGATGACTCTTTACGCTGTTGCTGCGCTCGTCGTGTACTGTATCTTTTCTGTCTCCCTACATGGCGATATCGTCCACGCTGGCATTCACCTCGGCCTCATAGATTACTTGCTGCCTTGGTCTTAGTGGGTATCCCTACCCGGCACGTCACCCCTTTCTCGTTTCTCTTTTACATTCTAAGTTGATTGACACAGCCTGCCGCCCTTCCAGCGCGGATGGGCATTCCATATTTGATCTACACGGCTGCACGAGAAGCCTGCCGACCTCAAGCAGCCTATCACCATCAAGCTCCTTGACACACCCTCCGCGCCTGCCCCTGCCAGAAGCCGAGTTGGAGATGATGAAAGATGCCCATTCTGATGATGTTTCGGTGCAGATGGCTGCTGGTGCGCTGTACAAGGCCAAGTTGGTCCGACGGGCAGGTTCGTTCTCGCCCCTTTTTTTCCTTTCATTTTTTTCGCCTCTCCTCTTCATACATTGTCTAGTCGTGCGTGCTGATCTGTTCTCTCAGCCATAGGAATAAGTTTCTGTGGGCTCCGAGCATGACATCGCCCTTAACTATCACGTCTTCATTGCCTACTCTGCCATTCCTCCGCCGTCATGAGTAGCGGGATGTTTTATGGTGTCGTCGACGAGCTCCTCGGCTGCTAGTGCGGAATACTCCACAGTAGGCGTTGGTGCACATCTTCACCCCCAGCTTCATTGGTGGGAACGACACGTTGGTGCCCAAGTTTTCATTCGTCGGCCGTCGTCAGCGTCGCAGAAACGGACATGGGTGAGAAGACGTGTACATTTGCGCTCCACGGTAATGGTGCAACCAGGCTCTTTGAGGTGTTCAACCTATCTTTTCTTTATTGGTGTCGGCTTTTTTATGGATATGTGTGCGATAGGCCAAGCGTGCGGGACCTGGCCACCATCTGTCTGGGAGAACAACAGTTGCGGCGGAGAGCGTTTCTCGTTCAACATTGGGTATTTTACTTGCGGTGACACGATCCCGGATTCTCCAGGTGAGTTTTCATCGACCTGGAATTTGATCTTTACACTAACTACTCGAGATCCAGTCCAGAAGAACGGGAATGATCATCGTCACCTCACGCTCTTCCTCAGATATCGCTACGGCGACCATTCGTAGGTCTACCTCACCGTCTCCTCTCGGTTTCTGATTCGACCCCACAGCATACATGACCCCGTACGATCTACCGCACAAGAAAATAGACCGAATTGAAACTCATGCAACTCAGCAAGGATGCCAACCTCTTTCGCTGTAATTTTATTGTTCTTTACTTGTACACATCTCATTCCTAAACAAAATTAGTTCCGCGATCAGCACGTTTTGGACGTCGTCAGGTTCTCAAAAATAAATAATCCGACCAACTGAGGCTACATTTGTTTTGTTTTTTTAAGCAGAACCGGACCAGTTTCGATGTTTACAACCATCTCAATTTGTGAGCGATGCATCCACTCCGGTTGCGCTACCCGTCGCCATCTCGAGCTCGAGGTCTGTCTTTTTGCAATAGCTGGGCGTTCTGTTATCCCTCGGCGTGTCTGGCAGCCGTCGGCGCAGACTTCACGTTCGCGGCTGGTACACTGTTCGTCGCACCCGCACGAGCATAGCGTCGCAGGGGCGCTGTTCTAGTCGATGACGCAGACTGGTGCGGCGATCGGCGTCAGCGTGTTCACAATGATGTTCAATGTGGTCCTCAGAGCGCAGTCGAGCCGGTTCGGCGTCGTCCTTGAAGCGCAGGGAGCCAACGCACCACTGCCGGCGCAGCTCAAGGTGTGCAAGGTCGCGATGTGGACCGGATTCTCTTTCGGTATACTTTGTGCGTATTACAGAGACACTGTTTATTTTACTCAACCCACTTTTCCAGGCGATCTTGTGTGTTGTATTTTTGCGCGTGGGTGGCTTGGTGGGTGGACATTGTCGGGGAGAGGCCTGCGCAAGATTCGTCAGTTCATCCCAAGCCAGAGGACGGTGGCTCCGAGGGTGGCTCGGTGGACGCAAGTGACAACTTCTATTGAAGGTGGACCATCGTAGTGTTCACATGCCTCTTTTTTACATACCACATGTCGCTATAACGGTCTTAATTATTTGGTCTTGTCAAGGGTCTTGTAATTTGTTGTAATCATGTGATGTTTTCTGACAATAATTATAAATGATAGGTTGTCTAATAATATTCTACAGTTACAAAGAACTTTTGATAATCTTCTTTTACAGTTTTCTGATTGATGGGGCACCCCGCGAGAATTTTCGTGGCAAGCGGGGCTTCGGGAACTCCAATTGGGAGTTCATTGTGAAGTGAAATGTGAAGTGAAATGAGGACGCGGGCCGGTATTCCGGTCACTCGACTTTTCGTTCACAAGCTACTGTACAAAAAAAATAAGTCCGATCAAATCTCAGATAACGGGTTACCGGTTACCTTTGACCTCCTGCCACGAACTCGTGGGGCGGCGGGGCAGAAAACGGCTGTTAGACATTTATAAACAGCAAAAATGCTTTACACTTGCCTTGAAATGGTAATATAAGACGGATCAACTCCCGGATTTTATTTTCCGACATCATTTCATGACTTACGTGTTCGTGTGTACAACAAAGACTCGGATATGCCGCTGTGGTGTGGAGATATTGGAATATGCACTCATATAGTTAGCTGAGCTGAGGAATCACTACTTAGTACATGCGACCAGTATGCGACCTCGGCGATACAGGAATGCCTTGACAGGGTGTATCCAGGCGACCTTGGGTACTAGTATAAATAATCCACCTACCCTCGCCAACTTGTCATCATCCCCAAGTTCGACCTCTTTCTTCTTCGCCACCAGTTATCCAATTGCGAACAATGATGTTCATGAAGATCATCCTCGCACTGACTCTTGCTGCTTTTGCCCTTGCCGTTCCGAATCCCGAGGTGCCAGGTGCGTTCTGCTTGGGCCAATACGCACTTTTTAGTACAATGCCTGATTGATGTCAGGCAATGAAGATAATCCTTCCATTAGTGAGCCTTTTAAACAATCCACTCGTTGATTTGTGACGGTATGGTTCACTTCACAGTACATACCGGGGTTGACTTTGCTGATCTCCTGAAACAGAGGCACTGAACGTACTGAACCACTGCGGTCAGGAATAGGTGAGCTCCCCCGCTCATGTACACGTGAGACAAGCCTGATAACGACATCTCCTGCCAGTGAATTGATTCCATTTATTGGTGAAGCAAGAGAATTCGTAATTAGCTTGATAAGAATATGTCAATTAATTTCGTTACCTTGTCATTTGTCTTCTCTTTTGGTGAATGATCTCTCGAGGATGACGAGGCGTGAGGGCCGATAAGCGACAACAATAGAGGAGTCGGGGATGCTCCAATGAATCAAGTGAATGGGGCACACATCCGAGTGAATAGGACACCTAGCACTGGCACTTGTCAAGTCATCAGCATATTATATGAACCAAGTGTGATGCTGTACAAGTTTGGAAGATATACCGCGTATAATAAGTGATACTAAACGAACAGGAGACGAACGGGTGGATTTATTGAAAGGAAGCTCAGGGAACAAGATCAAGAGCGATGGCCGAACAGCGTAACGGCCCGGGATTCCGTGCAACTGTAATCGAGAAAGCCGGTTACAGCCCGAGTACACTGTCATGACTGAGTTACAGTATATTTTTTATCACCAGCAAACACGACTACATAGACACCAACCAAGTCGGCACGCTGTCTAGCTCGGCGTGCCAGTAGCGATTGATATATATACGTGGTGGTACATATAATGGTCAAGTTCATGACAACGCAAACTTGAATTTACGAACAACCCTCATTCTTTCCTTACCCACGACTCAAACTCGCTGTCCAAGGGACGAGCATCTAAAACCCGACCGAGATCCGTCCCACCGAAACCCATTCCCTTCCTTCGTAACGCCGTCAACGTCTTGAACGTAGCTATCGCGCTGTCGGTAAGCGGCGACCTCCGAGACCAGTACGTACGATATGCCCGGGGTACAAACCCATCAACGTCGATATGCTGTGCACCCGGATGTGACATGTGTAGCGCAAGTAACACGCACAACCTTCGGTAATCCTGTACGCTGTCAAAGTAGAGCTGTCCTGCAAATAAATCCAGTTCGGTTCGGAGGTGTGCGGCCGGTGTCCATTTCTTCCCCGTGGACTCGGGAATCGTGTAGAATGTGAGGTCCGAGAAGGACCGCATGGAAGAAGTGACTCGTGGTGAGTAAATATGGAGTCGGACCGTTTCACTCTTGCGTATGGCAGGAAGTAGTTCGTTCGCTTCATAAGGGCTAATGACGATCGCAACACTTTTCTTCCCAACATATCCGCTTGACAAAATCCAATTGACGGGGCGGAGGTAGTCTGTCAAGTCTGCGATAGTGGAATCCGTGGTGGTGATAGCAAAATCTATGGTCGCGAGTGGAGACGGGGTCCATTCTGCCCTTGAATCCAGGGCCTTGTCGATCCCAGTCGCGGTGAAAAGTGGGATGATGTACGTCAGAGGCCTGGCTAGTATTCCAGTACTAACGAAGTTGCGGATCTCGTCGCAGACGAAATGCTCCGCAGGGAAAACCTTCGGAGGGTGCTCCGCATGACGTTCGAGCTCAGCCTCGTGATTGACCTCCCGTTCCTGCTCTTCCGCCATCCTGACGTCGGTCAACTGAGTCACTCCAAGGCGTTCCAGACGTTTGCGCAGAGACGGAATGGCGTTTATTCCGGGGCCCAAACTACCGCCTTGTGCCGTCGAAACCGGTTCGTACATTTCTTCTAGAGTTTTTGATTCCGGCTGTAACCAGGAATTCCTCAAAACGCCGAGATCCCCAGACGTATCGTACTCCTTGTACGCTGAAAACCGTCGGTGGTGGTCGACTCCTTGCTGTGCCCAGTGAGGCAGATGGTGTACAATATCCCAACATGTCTCGTGCATCGCCCATCGGAGGATGTCGATCACGCGTACGCCATCTTTGGACTCCTGACCTCTTGGAATAAGCCCGCGAATGCGACGGTCGACTTCTCCTGGCGCAAAGAACATCACAGATTGACCCTTTCCAAGCTGTCGCATCCGCATACACCCTACATCCGCTTAGCTTGAGCCTTCGCATCCTTATAGTGACTCACCTTGTAGTAGCCTATCCTTAGTGACCTTCGGCCCGAGTGTGACTGCTGCGCGTGTTCCTCGAGGAAGCTTCAGATCCGTCCCTCGTGTATGCGCATCATCAAGGTATACGATGCACTTGTCGAGCTGTCGATTGAACGGAGAAGATATGAGCGGCTCGATCGTCCCATCCCGAGTGAGCACGGTGAGGTGATCCGAGTCGTTGAAAAAGATAGCTGCTGAGACATGTGGTTTAAGGGAGAGCCAGTGCCGCGCCAATTCTTCATTCTGCAGCTCTAGCATTTGCGCTCCAACGTCCAATAAGACTCGGATCTCGGGTTCGTGTCTGATTAGTCGCCGTAAGAATGCTTTCGCGGATTCGCGTTTCCCGTTGGTACCTTCAGTACACTCGTAATAATTGTTTTCTGACCGGAGGAGGTACTGTAAGACAAGGGCATTGGTGCTTAGCTGAGAGACGGGATCCTCCTGGGTTATCGATGTCGGCAGGAGGAAACGATTATCGTTCGTGCCGCTGAAGCCCGTCGTCACATTTGACTTGTCTTCTACCAGATCCCAGGCTGACGTGGAAAGCTTAGACGGAAACTCCTTGGCCGCCCGAGGGAATACTACTTGGGACAAATAGAAGTCAATGACTCTTGTATTCCTCGAGAATATCGGAACGAGGTGTTCGTCGACTTGGGTGTCGTCCTTTGTATTTACCCCATTGACCTGTTGCAGTGAAGTGGGAATTTCCTCCCCAATCTTGACCCATTGGTCATACTCCATGTCAGGATTGTCGAGCTTGGTGAGCAAATCAAAGCACTGAAGTACTTGATCTTTTGTTAATCCACCATAATAATAGCTGAGACAGGTTAGCGCAATGGCTACGTCCGGGTGGCCAAATTCCGCTCTCAAGCTCGGGACGTCCTATGCTGACCCTAAGCTATCTCCCTTGGACAGATTACTGGGCGGGCTTACCTTTGCACGATACGGCACAGCGAGTAGCGTCCTACTTGGATCGAGCCCATAGTCAACTCTCCACCGACGTTCCTTCAGGATGTAGCCGAGAATCCCTTCGCCGTCGACCAGGAGACCACGGAGTAAAAGGATTCCGCTCCATAAGGACGTTCCAGAGCAGTGCAATCTGATCAACTGGTGGTCTTCGACAGAAACCTTCTTCTGGGTTATGAAGCGGTGAGTGGCCTCTCGAATTGAGGGTGGGAGAACAGCCAGTGATAGGGTGGACAAAGCGCCTCCGAGAGCGTCCTCAGCAATGAGTGAAGAGATATGTCGAGAGACCTCTTGATCGAGGATTCGCATCGTTGGAAATCCTTTCTGGGTCTGATCCAACTCGAACATCTTCGGAAAACTGGTGTGCAACTGCGCGGCGTGTGCCCGTAACCGACTGAACACCTGCTGAGTCGTGGACCAACGATTCGGGTGATCTTCGACAGGCATTTGCACGCCTGCGGTGTAGACTAATTGATATCGGACGTGAAGTATTTCATCACTCTCGTCGAAAACGTCGCGCGATACTCTTGCTAGCCAACCTTGTAGAGCCTCGAGTTCATCCGCAATGAGTTCCTCGCTATCGTCGTTGGCTGTTAAGAGGGTATCAATGCACATCAGTTTCTGGGAGAGCAGATGTTCGGGTTGCACGACAAGAACACCACCCTCTGTGGCGCATCGTCTGTAGAGGGCGGCAATGCTTTGGACCACAGAGGCGCTCATTTGCAGGTTCCGCGAGAACGGAACATAGAAAATCCGTCGATCAGCGAGGTCAGAAAGTCTGCTGAGAAGCAGTTGGTACATTTGATTAGAAAGTGGTTTGAGAGTCACGATTCTCGCAAGGTTGGAACCATCGGCCAGCGTCGCAGCAAC
>QFDV01000637.1:5425-18628 GCA_003315845.1 Lactarius trivialis
CATTTCTCGTCTTGCCGTATGATGGCACGTTGTGTCGGGGCGTTGGTCGTAAACAAGCTTGCAGCCGACATCAACTCACGCAATGTTCCAGTCAGCGATGATGAGCTGGCGTGCCTATCGAATATCCTTGGCACCAAGAGCGATAATGTGATGCTTTTGCTTAGCCATCCAGGCGCCGTCGAATTTACGAACGTGGTTTTCATTGCCTTGGGCAGTTCCTTCTTCAACTCCTTTAACAGCGTGTCCTTGGATATTGTCCGACCGACGTTCGACATCCTCTTTTACTGGCAGACTTTACCACCTGACTTGAGCTTCAAGATGACACTCAATCGGACAGATACTCACATTAATGTTTCTTACGGTCAGTGTGAACTCGTACTCCGGTCACGTATCTATCGTCTAAAGATCCACATCAGGGACCTCATCTCTCGAGGCTGAAATTTATAGGAGCATTTTACGTCTGTGGAAGAACCTGTGGGATTTCGCAAGAGGGTACAACGAACCTGGGAACGTGGTTTCTTTGCCGTCCTTTGTCTGGATCGCTTTCACCAACCCAGAGATGACTCGTCGTTTACGCCAGGATAACTCCGTTACGCGTACAATTGGGTGCTGTATTGGCGCGTTGGCCGTAAACCAGCTTGCAGCCGACATCAACTCACGCAATGTTCCAGTCAGCGATGATGAGCTGGCGTGCCTATCGAATATCCTTGGCACCAAGAGTGATAATGTAATGCTTTTGCTTGGCTATCCAGGCGCCGTCGAATTTACGAACACGATTTTCCTCGCATTGGACGTTTTGCACTTCCGAGATCTTAACAACGCCTTCTCTTATGTGTTGGATGTAGTCCAACAGACGTCCAGTACACTGTCTCAGTCTCTGCCACCTGAATTGAATGCCACGATGCGATTAAATCAGACAGATGCTCCGATGAACGCTTCTGAAGGTCAGTGCGAACCCATAGCTTTATGTGCGTGGATGAAGAAACTGTGGCATTTTGTTAGAGAGTACAATGAACCCGGGGACCTCGTATCTTTGCCGTCCAATCTCTTGATCGCTTTCGCCAACCCAGAGATGACTCGTCGTATACGCGAGGAGCCCTGGCATGAACCTGTCGTTGTGATAGGACGTTGCGCTGAGGGGTTGATAGTAAACAAGCTTGTAGCCGACATCAACTCACGCTCTGGTCCGGTCGGCGATGTCGAACTGGCGTGCTTATCGACTATCCTTGGTACTGCGAACCATGACGTGAAGCTTTGCCTCACCCAACCTGGCACCATCCAGCTTGTGATCCTGGCTTCCCTCGCGTTGGACTTTCGCACCTGCTTACAGTATAATGTACTGCCGCTCGACACACGTTCTGTGCTCCAAGAGACCCTCGCGATCCTCTCTCAAGTTCTTCCAGCTCAAGGGAACACTGACCTACTGTCAGATCAGGCGATCTCTCTGGACAACGTTTCTGACCATATTTTCGAACGTACCATCCTATCCCGCCTCCACGGCCTCCTCGAGATTTGCCTACCGGGTGCCGCCTCGTCTCTCATGGAAGATGCGCGCATAAGCTGTCTGCGGATGTGTCTGAAGACCCTCTGGCATTGTGGCAAAGCATACCGTCAAATCCTTGATCCGTTGCCGTCCTATTTTCTGGCCAGGCCAGAGATAACCCGTCACCTTCAGACAGAACAGGATCCTCTCACCCGTATCACAGGATGCTGCTTCAGCGCCTTAATCGTATGTTCGCAGGTCGATGCCCTCGACGACTTTCCCATTTCCCTCGGTGGCCATGTCGACAATGCTGAACTAACATGCATATTGGCTATCCTTGGCACAGAGCAACGTGATGTTTTACTTTCGCATTACCAGCTTCGCGTTATCAATTTTCGAAATGTCATTTCCCTTATGTCTGGCGAGTTTGATATCTTGATGACCGCGGCGGGAATGCCGGCGGACGTCCTGAACATTGCTCAAGACACCCTCGACATCCTCGCGCATGGTCTTTACTCTACGTCCCTACGGGGCCTTTCTATGGACCAACAGGAGTCGCTGTTTGGAGTATCTTTGGATATCCTGAACGCGCTGCGCTCCGATCAGCTCAAGAACGAAACAGTGAAGACACTGACTCGACTCCGGCAGATACTGGAAAAACCACTGCCTGGAGTAGACTAATCTTTATTATCGACGCAAGTTGTTGGTACTGTACTCGTACATACTGGTTTGTTACTTACCGTCCCGGACTCCCAGAATGTAAATGGTTCCGAATGTTGATACTATATGTCTCTGTTAATCAGCTATGCCTCAGTTAGTTCACTGCATCCACGCGGGCTTTGAGAAAACTTGCGCAATTCCCCCAGATTTCCCCACTCAGGTCATTTTTTTGTGGAAAATATTGTAGAAAGTACTTGTACTTTTATTTTTCGAAACACGGCATGGCAAAATGTCATCACGCAGGTAGGTACGTTTCGAGTCTATCTGCAACAAGATCTGCAAGTTTTGTTACCTAAGAGTTGGACAGACCGATGCTCGGCGGCCATGCACCATCGAGGTCGAAATTGAGAAGCTCGACGGGGAACTCGTGCGGTGGCGGCCCCGTATAACCAAGCTGCATAATGAACCTGGGAAGGTGCGTCCCTGCCGTTCATTGGTACGCCACACTGAGTGTGCCAACGAGTGTAGGAGACAGTTCGGCAACTCGGGCCATGCGCTCGCTGAAGCACTGGCAGAAGCTGCATGTACGAAGCGCAGCTAGCGCAACTCGCGCAACAGACTTCTGACGTAGAGAGGACGGCGCTTGTCACGAAAACCTGCGCAATACCATGCTCGACGTACGTGATGCAGCAGGCGTATAAAGAATTGCCCAAGCAGTAGGGTAAAATCGACAGCGACAAGATCGAGGCGCGCAACTCGAGTGGCTTACCGCTAGCTTCCCTTAAAGGGGCAGTTAGAGCATGCAATACCATATGGAGGAGCTGCTGGAGCACGCGAATGAGGTTCAGGAGACGCTGATTCAAAGCCGGTCCTATGCGAGGCAGATCTCGAAGCAGAACTGGAGCGGAATGGAGGACGAAGAGGAATAGACACCGTACCAAGCAGATATTAACGAGGCGCTGCATTTCATTGATAGATGAAGCTCCCGTCGAATCCCCCGAGCTTCGCATACAGTATCTTAGATAAGCCCAGAAGCTGTCAAGGCTACCCATCCGAGTCCAACAGCCTTTCTCGCCTATATTTAACTTTTACACGCATACGATCAAGCGAGCATGATTCAAATGGTGTAATGTAGATATATGTCCGTTTGTGGGCTGATATATATGCGATATCGAGATAATGAGCTACACTCCACTGTGGTGGATCACATTTCAGCTTCCGTGCTTACGCCTTTTGCGAGGGTGGCTCTCCGTGTCCTCGGGGACCGTCGATGGAGGGCCAGTGAGGTTGAGGATGGGAGGAAAAGGTGATGTAGGAACTGGTGTTGATATGAGTCACAAGTCACATTGATCGTCAGTTCGGGAACGCCGCGGCTGGAGCACCACCTACAACATACCAGTGTCTGATGCCTCATCGACGCCATCCCGAAATTCTTGCTGAAGCGTTTTCTTGCCCTCCCATGTATCAAGTGGAGTTTGCGTCAACGGGCCCTCGTTCTGCGCGCTGATGGCGTCGTGCATGTCGGCAGACCGCAGTTCGCCGTTGTGCTCCCTTGACACTCCGGTAGGATACGAGGTGCCAGTGGTGGGCCCCGCCATCACGCCGAATATGTCCATCATCGTCCTCTCGTCGCCGACCATTTGAGGAACCCCTTGCGCCATCCCATCCATAGCCTCTTTTATCTTCTCCGCCTCTTTCCGCCTCCTTCACCCCTTCTTTCCTGCAGCCTCGAATTGGTCGATAATCGCGCTTGCGGGTCATAACTACGGGTGACTCTTACGTGCTGCTCTCCTGTGCTCTTTGCCACCCTGTAGCTTCTGCACGAGGTGCCCATGAGTTTCTGAGAGTGGCGCACCGACACCCAGCCTGGTAACATGAATGGGAGGGGAAGGATGTCTTGTGTGCGGCAAAGCAGAATAGAGCAGAAGGGAAGGTACCACACCGTGGTGCCCTCTGTCTCAGCTGCGCACGAGGAAGATGGCTGGGTCAAGAAGCCCGATGATGCTGGCAGCCAGGACGCGATGAGGTTCGGTGTGGTGTGTGTGTCATGGGGAGGACGATCTGTGCTTGCAGTGTCTCGGTCTCAATGTCGTTGTTGGGTTCGTCCATGTCTGCGCGTACATCAATCGGCTTACGGGACAATGTGCGTCAATTATGTTGCGACTCACCGCGGCCGGTCCCGTCGGCCCGACAAATTCGGCCGCTCTCCCACGAGGTCCCCAGCAAGATTTGATACAGGTAAGGTAGCTGCCATCAGGAACCAGCACCCCTTATGTAAGCGGAATCTCGTCCATTTCTGCGTCCTATCTCTTCCCTCACAAAACATCAGATTGAATATTTGCTTTAAAGGATTGGAAGGGAAGAACCCCTTCTTTAGTGTGATTAAAAGTTTTTGGAATAAAAATTTGATTTGACCAAGTTATGCGTGACTGAATCTTTTTGCGTGCAAATGTGATTCCTTTATTTTCCGAGTTGATTGAGCAAACTTTACAAAATTCAGGACGACATTTTGGCGAAAACACGTGACTGGAAAGTCACGTGCTCACTACGGAGTTGGACTTCCTAGCCCAAGTCCTAGCCTGTAAATCACTGCAGATTGCTGTTGCCAGCGTTTACTTTTTACGCAGCCCGATTTGGGCTCTCAAAAGTCTCAGTTGCAAGAGTTTATCGAGTCTCGCGGCCATCTCTGCGACTTTTATCCGAAGTATCATTGTGAACTAAACTTTATTGAACAATACTGGGGTGCAGCAAAGTTCTGATACCGTGCGGTGTTGAGGGCAAGAACACTCAAGAACATGGAAACCACTGTGAAGGAGAGCCTCGACGGTGTCCCCCTTCTCCAGATCTGGCAGTAAGTTCTCTTTTCTCTGTTGACACTGCAGCTTAACATAAGTTATGGTCTAGCTTTGCAAACCAATCCGCGCGTTTCATTGCCGCTTACCGGGAGGGCTTATCGGGCGCACAAGCAGCATGGGCAAACAAGAAATATCATGGGCATTGCACTTTACCCCCGGATTGGATTCTCGCAGCAAGGGATTCAGTGACAGCGTAGATACAGTAAGCGTTACTATGAGAGTGGAGTTGGATTCTCTGGCTCGGCCGCTCAGATGGATATGGACCTGGTGAGCACCGCAGCAGCCTTTCCATAGCCACGATTGATAAGATCATTGATCCAGTGCACCTCATTGGTTCGGAAAACCACTTCAACAATGATGCACCAACAACTGTGCGCATGTTGGATGACGACTCCCTCACGGTACCCAAAGTTTCAAGTTGGCAATCTGGTGACATGCTACTAATAATTCATCCTAATGTCAATACAAGTAATGCTACCCACAATCCAGTATAGTTTTCGAGCAAGACGAGCCTCTAATTCTGAACCCAAACCTAACCCTAGGGTTTGCAAACCCCAGGCTAAGGTAGACCCTAAGTGACCTCGCGCCGTGGCGAAAACACGTGACCTAACCTTAGGGTTGGGGTGTTACATAAGGGGTGCTGGTTCCTGATGGCAGCTACCTTACCTTACATTGCCCCTCACGACTCTATCCTCACCATTCTCGCCTCCACCCCAGTCAGCGCAGAAACAAGCTTCACACGGAGCGTCTAATTTTGCATCGCTCCGGGCCTATCTTCTCAAGGATTGGCGGAGGAAGAAGACAAGAAGATGGTCAAAGACTCAAAAACTGGACGGCGGACGTCGATGGGATCCTCAACTTTGTATGACACTACCTTCTAATCTTCCTGTGCTTCATTTATGCAAATTCATCCGTCGTAGACAGGTTGACTGTATCGTGACGTTGAACGACAACTCGTGTCCATCTTCACCAAACACGCCTCCCGAAGATCTCTAGTCAAAGTATCCTTAAATCTGTACCTCCATCGCGCTTGATACCAGCGAAGGATGTCCTCCTCCAACTAGCATGCGTACCCGCGTGTCTTTACTTCTTTAAAAACCACCTACAGATGCCGGCAAAGATGAGCCGCGCAGGGGCCTTGGATTAGGATACGACTGGGCCAATGTATGAGACTCGGATGAGGGAGAATAGCGTCTGTTATCTACTTGACCCTCCTGAATGCTTCAAGTTCTCTCGTCCACTCGCCCCTACTCCTCTCGGAATGCCGGAACACTTGGACAGGAAGCACTTCTACATCGATCTCATCTCTCTCTCTCTCATTGTGGTCTTGCTGGACTGCACGCGGCCCTGGAGCTTCCTCACCACAGGGCTGGCGCACCTTGATCATTATGCCGAGCCATCCGCCGAGCTGCTTCCTGCGAAGTTGTGCTTTACAAGGCACGATCCTCCCGTTAGACCCGAACATTCTAACACAACAACTACCGGTGTACTCATGCACCAAGGTGGATCTAATCGACAACGCTGACCTTGTTGGCGCCGGCGCGTCCGGGATGGGCGGCAATTTGAAGGGGAAGCGAAGCGAAGGGGAGGTGCGCAGATCATGCGTATAATTTGTTTACGTGAGTAGCCCCCGCTTTTACTCGAACTTTTTTTTTAATTCGTCATGCAGAAACTTATTTTCGAGTCTTCCACGCGCGAACTTGCGACGCAAATCCAGTCCGTCCTTCTCGCATTAGGTGACTACATGAACGTGCAATGCCATGCATGTATCGGCGGGAATTCAATTGGCGAGGACATACGTAAGCTTGAATACGGTCAGCACATCGTCTCCGGAACGCCCGGACGCGTTTTGACATGATCCGCCGGCGAACCCTCTGCACGCGCAACATCAAGATGCTCATCCTTGATGAGGCCGACGAGCTCCTGAACAAGGGTCTCAAGGATCAAATTTACGACGTCTACCGCTTCCTCCCTCCCGCAACGCAGGTCGTGCTTCTCAGCACTACTTTGCCGTACGATGTCCTCGAAATGACAACCAAATTCATGACGGACCCCATCCGGATCCTCGTCAAGCGTGATGAACTGACGCTCGAGGGTATCAAGCAGTTCTTCGTCGCACTTGAGAAGGAGGATTGGAAATTCGATACGTTGTGCGACTTATATGACACCCTCACCATTACCCAAGCGGTCATCTTCTGTAACACGCGATGCAAGGTACGTGAATCAAGCCGACGTTAACAATCCACGTTTCCTTATATGCTCCTTCCAGGTTGACTGGTTAACAGAAAAGATGCGGGCGGCGGACTTTACGGTCTCGTCGATGCATGGCGAGATGCCCCAAAAAGAGCGTGATGCGATCATGGCAGAGTTCCGTAGCGGAACATCGTAAGTGGGTTCGAGATAAGCAAACACTTGCTTAAGTGTTCACAATTACAGGCGGGTGTTGATTACAACCGACGTTTGGGCCCGCGGAATTGACGTGCAACAAGTGTCACTCGTCATTAACTATGATCTCCCGGCGTAAGTGGCTCATTACTTGTCTCACTTGGAGCAGAAATCGTGAAAACTATATCCATCGTATCGGTCGTTCGGGCCGGTTCGGCCGTAAAGGTGTAGCCATTAATGTATGTGGTTCCCCGTATTGTACGAGTCCGTGGATCTAACCGCGTCATGGTCATGCTAGTTCGTGACCGTTGATGATGTTCGTATTTTGCGGGATATCGGTTCGTAGCCACTACGCTGTCCTTCCTCTTCCCGCACTGACATACCTTTCTTCGGCCCGTTAGAACAATTTTACAGCACACAAATAGTAAGATATATTTCTCGTCGGCGGTCGATCTTGTGTCTGACCCTTTTTGTCTAGGACGAGATGCCGGCAAACGCAGCCGAGCTTATCTAGTTCTGCCTCTTTGGTCACTCCATCTTGTTTTTGTTTTGTTTCTTGTATCACTGCGCCTGTGCTCATGCATATCTCGGTCGGATGTATTGATATCTAGATCCGTGAGTGATCGTTTCGTCTCCTAATCAAAGTGTAAATATATACAACATAATCTACTCCGATTAAATTGTGCTAGAGGGAATTGACGTCATCAGTGTCGACTCAATCTGTGTTTCACCGTGCATCATGGATTCTTTGGCTGTTCGGCAAGCAAAAGCTGTTGACCGTTTATCAATGAAAGACATCGAGCATTCCTAGCGCGAATCTGTATAGTCGTTAATACTGTATGTCAATCATGTCAATTTGACACGTTTCGAAAAAACGTTGTCCTGCGAAACGCTGATCACTACAGTTTGTATGCCCCTAGAGGCAGTGCTCGCTGGAGGCGGTGTTCACCGCCACAGGGTAATGACCCTCTTAATACCCTGGTTCGAGGGTTGTTGTCGGGTGCTACTTTCTCTGTGGTCCTCCTCGTAACATCCTTCGACTCTTAGAAATGGATTCCCTCAGCCTAGATCTGGATGTTGAGGCTCAGACCGCGACCAACAGCGCTACGGTGACTCAGCCTGCAGTCGTTCCAGATCCTCTACCTCCACCACCTACAAATACCGAAAATCCCCAGCCACCAACTTCTGCACAGCTTCCTCAGGCCACAAATCCCAATGAAGATCACAACGGGAACGCTCCTGCACAAAAAATTACGGATAATTCACAGGTTCAGCGAGGTAGGTTGACTTCCTCGTTTCTTTCATTAGTTGCAATCTCATTCGTGTACCAGACGAGAACCACGGAGACTCCTCTGATGGGCTCTGGTCGATGTACCTCACTGAGGCCGAGAAGCTGGACGGGGAGGTAACCGAGAGTTGGAAGGGAGACACAGACGGAATCCTCGTATTTGTGAGTCCTGCACCCGTCCCTCTTGTCATATCCACGGTCTAAACCACATCCTGAAGACGGGTCTGTTCTCCGCCACCGTGGCGTCCTTCATTATCGAAAGCTATCAGAACCTATCTCCGAATTCTAGCGATACGACCAATGCACTCCTTACTCAAATATCTCAACAACTTGTCAACATCTCCAACGGGACCCCTCTCACGGGCGTTTCAGTGCAGAGCGGACAGCCATTCAAACCGACAGCGTCCGCCGTCAGGGTCAACGTGTTGTGGTTCCTCAGTCTGATCCTCAGCTTGACCTGCGCGCTTTTCGCGACACTGATGCAACAATGGGCCCGACGGTATCGAGAACTCGCACAGCGGCGCGGTGCATTTCACAGGCGTGGACGTATGCGGGCATATATATTCGAAGGCGTTAATAAATTCGGAATGACGCGAGCGGTCACAGCAATGCCCACTCTCCTGCACATATCGGTCTTCTTCTTCTTCGCCGGTCTCCTTGACTTTCTTTTCCCGATCTACGCGACCGTCGCGTACGTCACCCTCTGTTGCATCATGGCGTTCGCTCTGGCATACGCAATCTTGACGGTTTTACCAATCATTTACCTCAATTGCCCGTATGGTACGCCCCTGTCTGGATCCACATGGCGTATATCCCACTTCTCCGTGTTCGTCTTCCTTTGGACCATACTCAAGATTGAGGGTCTATATCGTAAATCTCTGTCGAAATTACGGAGTTTGGCCAACCGACATGTGGCGGAACCCCACAAGCTTAATACGTGGAAGGAGACAATCGAAGAGCAGGTCGAGATACGTCGACATTGGTTCTCGCAAAGCCTACGGAAATGGGTTGAAATCAGTGCTTATGGAGCCAAATCAACGGTGATCACGAGTGCTCTTGAATGGACACTCACAGCCCTCGACGAGGAAAAGGAGATCGAAGACTTCGCTGCACGAGTGCCAGGATTCTTCGACTCTCGTGCTGTCCCAGATGCGACATCGGCGGTCCTTTCCCTTATGTCCCACCAGCCAAACACTGATCCCGTTCTCGGATCCCGTCTATCCGATCTCCTCAAGACATGCATACCGGGGACGTCGATTCTGGACGAAAAGATGCGCACGAACCGTCTGCGGGTTTGCGTGAAGTGCCTGTGGTCTTTTGCAAAAGCATACAATGAATCCGGGTTTTCTCAGGGGTTGCCATCATATTTCCTGGACGCCCTGGCCAGTCCAGAGATCATCCATCGTGTTATGGCTGAAGAGGACTCTAGTGTTCGTGTGATAGGACGCTGTTTCGGGGCGTTGATTGTAAACAAGCTTGTAACCGACCACGAGTCACGCGCCAAGCCCATTAGCGACGGGGAGCTGGCGTGCCTATCGACTATCCTTGTTACCCAGAGCGATGATGTGAAGTATTTGCTTAGCCAGCCTAGTGCCGTCACACTTGTGAAGATGCTCTCACTCACGTTTGACGAGATAGGCGGCTCGGTGACCGGGACGATTCCATCGGGTGTGCTAGATGTGGTCCAACAGACACTCACCATCCTCTTGATCGATCGTTCCTCTCAAGTGAACGCTGAAGTACAGCTAGATCGGCCAATCTCTATAATCAATGGTTCTGACGGGAAGTTTGAACAAATCCTCGTATTCCACCTCCTCGACCTTCTCAATGCGTGCACACATGCGATTTCGCCCCTCACATTTGAGGTGCGCAGGAGCTGCGAGCTGGCCTGTCTGACGGGACTGTGGTATTTTGGACGGGTGCTCAATCAGCTCGGGAACTCGGTGCCTTTACCGTCCAATATCTGCATTGCTGTCACCAACCTAGACATTTCCCGTCTTGCCTACCAAAACCGTGTGATGGCACGTTGTCTCGAGGCGTTGGTCGTAAACAAGCTTGTATCCGACCTCAAGTCACGCATCGTTCCGATCAGCGATAGGGAGCTGGCGTGCCTATCGACTGTCCTTGGCAGCAAGAGAGACGATGTGATGCTTTTGCTTGGCCATCCAGGCGCCGTCGAATTAACGAACATGGTTTTCATTGCCTTGGCCGATTCCAACTCCTCCTTCTTTAACAGCGCGTCCTCGCATGTGCTGGATATGGTCCAACAGACGTTCGGCATCCTCTCTCACCAGCAGGCTCTACCACCTGGCTTGAGCTCCCAGATGAGACTAAATCAGACAGGTACTCTCATTAATGTTTCTGACGGTCAGTGTGAACTCGTATCCTGATACCGTTTCTATCATTAACGATGCACGTTAGGGACCTCATCTTTTGAAATGCGTAGGAGCATTTTACGTGCGTGGATGAAGAACCTGTGGGATTTCACAAGAGAGTGCAATGAACCCGGGAACGTGGTGTCTTTGCCGTCCTATCTCTTGATCGCTTTCGCCAACCCAGAGATGACTCGTCGTATACGCGAGAATCCCTGGCGTGACCCCGCCACTCAGGTGATAGGACGTTGTGTTGAGGCGTTGATAGTAAACAAGCTTGTAGCCGACATCGACTCACGCTCTGTTCCGGTCAGCGATGTCGAACTGGCGTGCTTGTCAATTATCCTTGACACTGCGAGCCATGACGTGAGGCTTTGCCTCAGCCAACCTGGCACCATCCAGCTTGTGAACCTGGCGTCCCTCGCGTTGGGCGATTACCACTCCTTTCGGGCCGATCGACTGCCGCTCGACACATCTTCTGTGTTCCAAGAGACCCTTGCCATCCTCTCACAAGCTCTTCCGGCTCAAGGGAATGCTGACCTGCCGCTGGATCGCCTTTCTAATGATGAGTTCGAACATACCATCGTATCCCGCCTCGACGGCCTCTTCAAGATGTGCATACCGGGTGCTTCGTCTCTCATGGAAGGCACGCGCACAAGTTGTCTACGGATGTGTGTGAAGGCCCTCTGGCATTCTGGAAAAGCGTACCGTCAATTCCTTGATCCATTGCCGTCCTATTTTCCCCTTGTGCTGGCCAGGCCAGAGATTATTCGTCACCTTCAGACCGAACAGGATCCCGTCGCCCGTATCACAGGGTGCTGCTTCAGCGCCTTAATCTTATGTAAGCTGGTCGATGCCCTCGACCCCGAGTCACCCATTTTCCTCGATCGTGTCCACATTCCTTCATTGGCATGCATATCGGCTATCCTTGGCACAGAGAACCGTGAGGTTTCACTTATGCCTTACCAGCTTCGCCTTATCAATTTTCGAAATGTCGTTGCCCAAATGTCCGCGTCTTGCGAGTTTGACACCTTGATGACCGCGGCTGGAATGCCGGCGGACGTGCTGGACATTGCCCAAGACACGGTCTACATCCTCGCGGGCGATCTTCGTTTCAGTTGGTCCGTACGGAGCCTTCCTACGGACCGGTGGTCGCCGGAGGAAATATGTTCGGATATCCTGGACGCGCTGCGCTCCGATCAGCTCAAAAACGAAACAATGAAGACATTAGATCGACTCCAGCAGACATTGGAAAGACTCTTGTACTACCTACCGTCTCGGGATATAGATGGCTCCGAATGTTGAAGTAAGGTGATATATGTTTGTGTTACTCAGCTATGCTTCAGTTATTTCACTGCATCCACGCGGGGCTTTCTGCAAACCCACGCAATTCCTCACTCAGGTCTTTTTTGGACAGTTTTGTGGAAAGTCTTGTAGAAAGTGCTTTTGTTTTCGCATCTAGCTTCGTTTTGGCTATCACATCTGTCTAGATACGTGCTATAGCAGCCTTTAGCAGGAGATTTACCATCGGCCCTACAGTAGTTGTGTCAAAGGTGTATCGCTTCGGATCTCGCTCGAAGCTGGGCCCAACTCAGGTAATCCGAGATCCAATGTGCAGATTTCCACACTGCATGCAAAGCTGAGTTTCTGTTAATAAAAACTACCGAAAATGTCATACCTGGCGAATCTCAACAAGGCGCCAGATTTCATTGATGAGTCGAATCCCCGGAGGTTTGCATATCAAACTCCTTACCAATCCTTCCTGTTTTCACTTTGTGTCATGCACAGCTATCACAGATAACCCCAGATACCGTCAAGACCACTTAGATGGTGTATGGTAAATCCAATATGTCTATTTGTGGGCTGATAGGTGTATGATGACGAGATAATGAACCTTCCAGCTTCTTTTCTTCTTTTTGCGCCTGCGCCTTTTGCGAAGGTGGCTCTCTGTCTCTTCGGGGGCCGTCGACGGAGGACCAGTGAGGTTGAGGATGGGGGGAAGAGTTGCATCTCTCGTAGATATCGCTTTCAATACTCGTAACTCTTTCAATCGAATCAACGTCACGGTGCGGTGCGAGACACACGACTGCAGTGTTGGACGGTTGTTGACTGGAATCAGAAGTCCGGTCATGAATATGTCAACTAGTCACTGACTAGTGA
>QFDV01000642.1:0-21062 GCA_003315845.1 Lactarius trivialis
CAGAATCCCAAATTCTGAGTCCGAACGCACCCTAAGCAAACCAATGTCAGTCTTGATGTCAGTAGTCATAATAAATTGCAAAAAAGTGTGTTCTTGAGAGAATGCTGCAAGGTATTGTTGAATTTTCAAATCAGTGAATGCCTCTTGATAGTCCAGGTCTGCACAGGTTAGAGCTGATTCACTTGACAAGTTTGAGAGTTGTAAGAAACATCTGTAAACCTGGCAGGTGTTCAGAGCTGTTCAAACTCAGTTTGAACAGCTCTGAACAGCTCTGAATGGCCCTGAATGGCTACCAGGTTTACAGATGTGGAGGGCAGTGACATAATCCACATTGTCTAGTAAAGAAGTGAGAGTTTTCTTGAGTGGATTCACAAAGAACACTTACAGGCTGAGAACCAAAAATGAAATGAACACCAATTGTCATTAGCAGGCTCAAAAGGAGAGCATGCACACACATCCTAGTAGGCCAGGAACAATTTGATCAGTGGAGAGTCAAGGCACAGAAGCTACTCACATCCTAGACAGCCATTGTTAGCAGGCTTGAAACACAGTAGGCACAGCAGCCACTCACAAGCTAAATCAAAAATCAAAAATAGGCATTGTCAGCAGGCTTAGAACACAGAAAGGCATGGCAACCACTCACATCCTGGAGAGCCAAGGACAGGCAATGTCAGCAGGCTTTAAATGCAGCCAGGCACAACAGCCACTCACATTCTGGAGAGCCAAGGACAGGCATTGTCAGCAGGCTTTAAATGCAGCCAGGCACATTAGTCACTCACATTCTGGAGAGTCAAGGACAGGCTTTGTCAGCAGGCTTTAAATGCAGCCAGGCACAGCAGCCACTCACATCCTGAAGAACCAATGACAGGCATTGTCAGCAGGCTTGAAATGCAGCCAGGCATGCTAACCACTCACCTTCTGGAGAACCAAGGATAGGAATCATCAGCAGGCTTAAAACACAGCCAGGCACAGCAGCCACTCACTCCCTGGATAGCCAAGGATAAGCATTGTCAGCAGGCTTGAAACACAGCCAGGCACAGCAACCACTCACAGACTGGAGAGCCAAGGACAGGCATCATCAACAGGCTTGAAACACAGTACAGCACAGCAACCACTCACATTCTGGAGAGCCAAGAACAGGTGTTGTCAGCAGGCTTGAAATGCAGTCAGGCATGGCAACCACTCACCTTCTGGAGAATAACAGATAAGATCATCAGCAGGCTTAAAATGCAGGCAGCCATGGCAGCCACTCACAAACTGACAAGGTGTCAGCAGACTTGAAATACAACAAGGAAAGGCAGCCACTCACACTCTGAAGAGCCAAGGACAGGCATCATGAGCAGGCTTAAAATGCAGGCAGCCATGCATCTGTAAACCCGGTAGCTGTTCAGGGCCGTTCAGAGCTGTTCAGAGCCATTCAAACTGAGTTTGAACGGCTCTGAACGGCTCTGAACACCTGCCGGGTTTACAGATGTGACAGCCACTCACAAACTGACTCAGGAAAAGGTGTCATCAGCAGACTTGAAATTGAAACACAACAAGGAAAGGTAGCCACTCACACTCTGGAGAGCCAAGGACAGGCATCATCAGCAGACTTGAAACACAACAAGGAAAGGCAGCCACTCACACTCTGGAGAGCCAAGGACAGGTATCATGAGCAGGCTTAAAATGCAAGCAGCCATGGCAGTCACTCACGAGAGCCAAGGACAGGCATCATGAGCAGGCTTAAAACATGACAAGGGATGACAGCTACTCACCAACTGGAGATCCAAGAACAGGCATCATCAGCAAACTTGAAACACAGCATGATATGGCAGTCACCCACACCCTAGAGGACAGGCATTATCAGCAGGCTTAAAATGCAGTGAGGCATGACAGCCACTCACAAACTAGAGAGCCAAGGATAGGCATCATCAGCAGGCTTAAAGCACAGTGAGGTGTGGCAGCTACTCACAGACTGAAGAGCCAAGGATAGGCATCATCAGTAGGCTTGAAATACAGCATAGCAGCCACTCACACTCTGGAGAGCCAAGGACAGGGCCAGGCAGGCATCATCAGCAGGCTTGAAACATTGCATGGCATGGCAGCCACTCACCAACTGTATAGCCAAGGACAGGAATTGTCAGCAGACTTGAAACACAATGGGCCAAGGCTGTCACTCACATCCTGGGGAGCCAAGGACAGGCATCATGAACAGGCTTGAAACACAGTGATACACAGAAGCCACTCACAAACTGGAGAACAGAGAACCAGCATGGTCAGGCCAGTCAATCTAAAAAGCATGAGTAGGAGCTGGCACTCACCAACTAGGAGTTGGGCAATCATGCAGCATGTACCACAAATTCAGACACTATTAACACTTACCCAAATGTATGGAAATGGGTAAAGACATGCCCGAACTATATGTTTGACCTCAACATGGGAACGGACACTGCAACATTTGTTGAGATTATTATTCACTCCACCCCTTCAACTAGTACCACTCACAGGTTCAAGGCTGCTTTAACACTCATTTGTAGATTATTTGTCTGGACAGCTAAAAGCATCAATACAACAATATCCTGATTCAATGCTGCAGCTGTATTATCAATAAGATCATCGCAGCGACTATATGGCATGTGCATTTCTCCCAAAGTACATCAGCATACAATTGGACTCTGACTCAGAACCCACTTTCTAATCGCACAAATCTAATATTATCGCCAAGGGGATACAGGTAGCGCTCTTGAAATTGTTTCTCCGCCACTTCAGATACATTGCTATCTGGGTATTCATCTGGGTAATCAAGCAAATGCATTTCGACGTTGCGTAAGAACTGGTCATATTTGGTGAACACTACAACGACGGGAACTTCAAAGTGATACATTAAATACAGCGATAAATGTTCGTAACGACGCACCATTCTGGTCCGGACAGATGTCCTTGTAAAATTTTAGGTCGAGCTGTGGTCGTTGGTTGTCCATTGGGACGCAGTACCTCAAAACATGGTCAGTCGTCGTAATCGTGAACACCCGAGAATCCAAACCATATCGCGTGCAATCTGTTTTGCAGTCGGTCTTCTCCACACTTGCGCCAAATGAATGACCGCAAAATTTCGAGTTCCTCTGTGCCGCCCGTTTCGATTCCACGAGAATCGTGAAAGACGTAACCCTTATGGTTGGAGAACACAAGCTCATCGTCGATCCTGTGTTCGCCTCGCTGGCTCTATAAATACGGTGTAACTGAAGAGAATTACCATTTTCACTAACGTCCATGGATGGGTCAAGTTTAACCTAGTCAGCAGTGAGATCAGGCTCGCACTGGCAGACAAAACTTTGAATGGTTGGACCACGTACCTCCTCTTTTCCCCGGTAAATGACGGGACTGTCCGTTGTGTCACAGACTCTTTGTAGGATGGATGTTTTGCCTGCATTTGCCCTTCCTATAATAAGCACTCGGAAGTTGATCTGTGGAATTTGACGACGGGGTTGTTGGGTGTCCATTGAAGCAAGCGCCGGTGTTGATCGATCGACGATTGAGTCGGTTCGCCTTCCTTATTTATCGCAGGTGGCTTCGTCGCACCACATCAACCAGGCTCCGGCGGCAAATCGCAAATCCGAGTCAATGTCTTGATTCTGTCATCAAATGCATTCGCAACCAAAGTAGTTTTCCGGCATAACACCCGACTACCAGGTCGGTAGAGCTATCGGTGTGCTTTTTCCCTGACTTTGTCCCACTACTTGAGATATTATTGTCTCCACCCAAGAGTACGCCCACCAGTACATTGAATGTCTGGCCAGTCCTACAACTTCCGCGTTTGAACACCAAGATCCCATTCGAGAGTTGACCCAACGACATCACCATCATCGTGTTCGTGAGCAGTTTCCCACCAAACGATGGAACTACATGCCCACACTAACCTACAGCACTCGCACACACGTGTACACGCATTCCGAGCCGACAAGGCAAGCCAGTACCTCACAGCCTACAAACAGTCAGAGCAACAGCGCGATCTCGTGGCATCTATACTATACGCCAATTGCTACCTATAAATGAAGCCCTTCTCTCGCCGCTCTGCATCTAGGTCCGCGCCATTTTCAAACAGGAGGCATGCGACCTCAAGAGATCGTCACCCGGTGCAATAGGATTTATATCATGCTCCGCTAATACTGTACTCACACTACTCCCGGAATAGTCACCTTTCGGGTTGCTATGCAATAATGCGTGGTTAAGTGGGGCGCGGCCGTCATTTCTCTGTGAATGAACGCCTACACCGCGCTCAAGTAGTACCCGAATGATGTCCAGGTGCCCATTATTGTACACTGCACAACGTGCAGTGGTAGGGTTATGCAGTAATCGTACTGGGGAATTCCAACTGCGTCATGGCTGAGCCGGCACCACATGGCGTCAAAGTGTCCTTCGAGTGATGTAGATTCCAATGGCGGCACATCACCCATCCCAGAACCTCTACATCCCCATCACATCACATCGAAGCAGTATCGCACAACCTGGGCATGACCTCCATACGATGATGTCACGTATAATGCGGCCACAACCACCAGCGAGAACAGTATGGTAGCGAGAGATATCTCTCGTGTCGATGCTGCCAGACGACTCCAGCAACAGCAGAAGATCACTTTTGCGGGTGAGACTACCTGCGAAATAGATATCAGGAGGCGGGTAGGAGAGACTCTGACAAGTCGACCTGTTGTGCTAATCCAACAACCTCACTCACCATTACGGAGATGGTGGAGCATACAACGATAATCATTTCTAGTAGACTGGTCGAACTCATCAACTTTTCCTTGAAGCACTGCGAGAACGTTCCCTGGAGACGTGCAGGCCTGTAGCTGTGCCGCGAGAGAATGCGCAAGAAGAATTCTTCGTCTTTTTCTCATACACTTTCAAGGCAACGTTGAAGATGAACTGGAACTTGTAAGATCCAGCTTTAGGGGAAGTCTGAGAGATAGAAATAGTTTGGATGATCCGGTCGGTGATGAGATAGAGCCAGATAGAGATAGAGGATCCTTCGACGCTGATGTAACTGTTCAGACGTTCAGAACGTTCAGGGTCCAGCGTTAGTCGCCAGTGGGTACAAGCTGCACCGCCTCGTGAATGTGCGTACAGTTCGTACAATAGTCGCAAGGAGATGGCGACCAGATCTCGACGCTTGAAGATAAGCACCGGACTGATCATACCTAGCCCTAGACTGGTGTAAGGGTCTTTTTGTGACCTTTTTATGACCTTTTTATGACCCTCATTCGACAAATGAGTCAGCGCGACTGGGTGTCCTTGACCCGACTGCAATTGAACGTCGTAGACCGGCAGATGACAGAGTGGTACTTCGACGCGTGCCTCCACGAACTCCTAAAATAGCAGTTACCGAGCGGGGCCATATCACCAGAAAACAGGTTGGGACCGTGCGCCCCGCGACCAAGCCATGATTGGCCTACGTTTGGGGATTCTAGCTATTTTCACTGGAATTTTGGATAGTTTACTCGTCAAAGAATCGAACGGGCGCAGTGGTCAGGTACGAGAACGAATCCACATGTCTAATCCGACTCCGAGAAGAATCCAGGTACTGTAGAGTTTCCGAGTGGGCGTCTTTTCTGGGAGCATACATCGGAAAAGACGGGCGTACAGTACGCTATAATCGGGATATCGGGCCGTCGAATAACGCTTCCTGCCTAGTTCCTGCCTGTTGGCGGCTGCCCGTCCGACCCTTTGGAGTGCCATTAATTCGGTGTCTTCTCTCGCTTCCAATGTCGTGTTGGCCATAACCATTCACCGGGTCCGTTTCGTGTCCAGTCCAACTGTGGCAGCTCATCCGAATCGGTGAACATGGTTCCGTTTCTCCTCCGCCGCGGCAACCAGGACTGTACTGTAAGGTCGGCCGGGAAAATCATGCTTCCTTTGCACAGCCACTGGAGAGCCTGCCATATTCACTGTCACGAGTTACAATCGCTTGAGTTTGGGCAAGCGGGGGTAATGACAGATCGAATAAAGCTGAAGTGGATGGTGCAAATTATCAAAATATAATAGGGCCATTGTAAATCGAGTCTGTGTTCATGCTCACCACAGCACCGCCTCGTGCGCACCTCCACCCTTCTGAGTCGAGTCTTGAGTCCTTGTGTCATCGTGGCGTCGCGAATACTGTAACGCACCTCAACCACGCGGCGGGTCAAGAAACGCCAAGGCAAAACCGGTTCCACGAAGAAGTTACATGGCATTCTAGTCTCTAGAAGTGTCAAACGTCAGCTCCCAACGCATCCTCCATTAGGTCTGGACGCCAGCACTTGAAACACGTTCGCGAGTTCCGCTACAGTACTTGCCATAACAAAAAGTGAGGTCCTACCGCAGGTTCCAGTAGACCCACTGCGAGCTCCACTTGGTCACAGAGCTCGAGAAGCGCTCAGCGGAGGACCTATGATAGAGGGCTGAGGGAGAGCATTGGTATTTCGGCTAATTGTTTCAGGCCCACTACATCCATAGCGAGCTTAGGGTGCTTACTAGGTGCTCCCACGGATGGATGGCATATGGACGGGAAAAGAAGCGAGGGTGGCCACGCATTAGGTCAATAAGAGCGGTATCAGGGACAGCTTCTACTCGAGTATATCCATATGGCACATGTGGCACACGACAGAAATCGCGTGGTGCTGACTGCGTGACCTCGGACGAGATTCGGGCTCTCGGTCACTGCCGGTGATCCGATCACATGCGGTCGCTCTGTTCTTGGCCAGATTCGTTTTGCCTCAGTCGGTCACACAAAACATCCGTTCATTGATCCTCGGCTAAGCGGTTTAGACGTTTACGGCGCAGTGACCACCACGGTCAAAAACAAAAGGAAGGTGGCCCTACGATTGCTAGCCTTTTCAAGGAGAGGATGTCAAATCCGGAATATTAGGAGGGGGCTGCTGATAGGAAATATGTTGCAGAAGCAGGGTGCAGTATCTTCAAGGCACAGGAATCATTTGCTTATCGCGGACCTCGTCTTATCGAGAATTCTTTCAATACTTATGTGAAACGGGAACGACAGCTTCTTATAACCGTTGTCATGTGCGGCACAGCTTCTCAGCTGGTTCTTGCCCCACACTCCCACCCAACTGTAACTTTGCCTCCCTGGGGACACCTGCAGAATGTCCGCGGAAAAGTACGAGCCAGACAACAACAGCTTCAACAACAAGTCCCTCGAAAAGGGCCCCACAGAACCTGTTGCACTTGCGGATGACCGCTACCACTTCAATACATCCGACCTTGATCGTGTCCAGCGTCGTCTGAAGCAGCGCCATGTGCAAATGTTTGTACTTTTTTTCTGCTCACATGGACATAGTTCACCTCGTTGATCCTCTTGATATTGTACAGGATTGCCGTGAGTGCCCTCGCTCGTTGTCAGCTACAGCCAGAGCCTAACCATCTCCCTTTACGCTCAGATTGCTGGGACAATTGGAACGGGTTTGTTCCTTGGCTCGGGGTCTGCCCTTCAAGGCGCAGGTCCTTTGGGCGCGCTGCTCGCGTACCTCTTGGTTGGCACGGTTGCGTATTCGTACGTCAACCTTCTTTGATCCTGGGACCCTTCTCTTAATACGAGGGTACAGATCACTGTGCTCCGTCGGTGAAATGACGGCTTTGGCACCCATTTCGGGAACTTTCCCTCACTTTGGTAGGTTCCATTGATGTCAGACAGGTTAAATTTAAATTTTCTTATACTGGTATCCCACGTGCAGCCGCTCGATGGGTTCAGCCTTCCTTTGGTGCCGCCGTGAGTGAGTTTTTCTGTGTTGTGCTACTCATACTCAAATGAGTTGCTGTGTAGGTTGGCTGGGTATGTAATTACAAGTCACTTCAGACTTTGAGTGCTCACAATTTATTTTCTCTCAAAAGAATTACTTCTATGTGAGTGGGGTTGATCGTTAGATTCTCAC
Organism: Lactarius trivialis; assembly: GCA_003315845.1. Taxonomy (NCBI): domain Eukaryota; kingdom Fungi; phylum Basidiomycota; class Agaricomycetes; order Russulales; family Russulaceae; genus Lactarius; species Lactarius trivialis. The sequence continues at coordinate 7,902 of QFDV01000642.1, forward strand.
TAATACTGAATGTTTTCTCCGTAGGCACAAGCGTAAGTTTCCGAGTTATGTTAGAAAATCGCCCCACATCCAAACCCTTCCCACAGCATCACCGTCCCAGTTGAAATTACTGCTGCAACCATCTTGATCACTTTCTGGGACGATAACGTACGTGCTGAATTCTTAACTCAGCTGCCAAAAAAGGCTACTGATTTTAACGCTGTTCCACCAATTAGCACAAGCATCAAGCCGGTTACACCGCCGTGCTCTGCTTCCTCGTCTGCCTCATCAACATTTTCGGGGTTCGGTACTTCGGAGAATGTAAGTACTGTCACTTTTCTGGAAGGAATCTAATCTGATCCTCGTTTCAGCCGAGTTCATTTTCTCTATCATCAAGCGTACAGTTCTTCCTCCTGGTCTGTAGACGATACTGACTCTCCCGCCCAGTCTCCCTCATTACTGGGCTGATCCTCGCCGGTTTAATCATCGACCTTGGTGGAGGTCCCGATCATAAGCGTCTTGGCTTTACCGTGAGTATGCATTCAGTTACATGTATCAGTGCGCCCTAACTATGGGGCCCAGTACTGGAAGCATCCTGGTGCCCTCACTGGTCCCGGTCTCGTCAGCGACAAGACCACCGACAACTTCTTGGGTTGGTTGTCCGTCCTCGTGCAGGCAGGCTTCTCTTTCCAGGGTATGGAGCTCGTCGCGATGTACGTTTCTTATCCTTCCTTTCCCTTTCAGTACCTATCCTGACATTGATCCTAGTGCAGCGTCTGAGACAGAGAACCCGCGCCGCAATATCTCGAAGGCCGTCCGCCGCGTGTTCTGGCGTATCGTTATCTTCTACATCCTCGGTATCCTCATCACCGGCATGCTCGTTCCTTACGATGATCCCGATTTGCTCAACGGTGCCGGGACTGCCTCTGAGTCGCCCTACGTCATTGCGATCCGCCGTGCTGGCATCCGCACTCTTCCGTCCATCATTAACGCAGCTATCTTCTCCAGCGCGTTCTCTGCGGGCAACTCGTTCCTCTTCTGCTCGTCGCGTATTTTGTACGGTCTTGCTATCCGTGGTCAGGCCCCCCGCATCTTCACGTACTGCACGAAGAACGGCCTGCCGATCCTCGCCGTTCTGTTCTGTGTAAGTTTTTTGGAACCACAGTGTGCACGGCAGCGGCTTATCCATTCCAGTGCTCCTTCTCCCTCCTCTCTTTCATGAACGTGTCGTCTGGTGCATCCAAGGTCTTCAAGTATGCTCACACTGTTTCTCGCTGACGATAGGTTTTCTAAATACTTTATTTTACTTTGCAGCTGGTTCGTTAACCTTTCGACTTCCGCCGGCTTCTTCACCTGGTGGTCAATAAACATTACTTACATCCGCTTCTGTACGCTTTTTTTGTTCTCCACTATCCTTCTTTACGCTTAAAAAATTGTTCAGGGCGTGGTCACAAAGTTCAGGGTCGCGATCGCAGTGAGCTCGCATACTGGAACCCGCTGCAGCCCGGACTCGCCATCTGGGGTGCTTTCTGGACGTCGATCTTCATCCTCGTCGACGGTTACCAAGTCTTCTTCAAGTGGAACACACAGGACTTCCTCACAGCGTACATCAACATCCCCATCTTCTTCACGCTCTGGCTCGGCTGGACATTATATATGCGCAGACCGTTCTGGCGTGCCCACGAGATGGACTTTGTTACGGTGCGTTACCCGCCGACTGCACATGACCCTATTTCTCGGTTTGCTCACGTATATCATTCATTTAGGGTATTCCAACCATCGAAGAGACGGACGCCCCAGAAGTGCCCCCGCGCAACCTCTCCGAAAAGATTGCCAACTTTCTGTTCTAAATTCACGGGTTTTCCGGATTGGGACGGTGTCTTGTGCTGGACTCCGTCATTACCATGGTCTATATTCTGTTACTGTAACCTATAAGATCTGTCACCGAAGAAGTTGAATGAGCAAGACCTTTCGCTGGTCACTTATGCAATCCCATTTTCACACGCACACCCGTGGTCAATTATGTGATAATTGGTCAGGGTAGAGAAGAGCGGAACTATGTGACAAGGTGACCTAATCGTTGTTCTGAGTGTTGTGAACAAGTGAGGCCGGTGTCGTCTTAGTGGGAACGCATGGTATTCGGGAATGACTGACTGGACGGCCGAGGTGGCCATCCTCTGCTTGTGCGTGCCAGTGTTCGAGGTGGTGGCCCGTTCAGTTGGTGGCCCGTTCAGTGGAAGAACAAGTGCACGTTCCTACTACTGCCGTTTCCAGAAGTGTTGGCGTGTACCTAAACACAGACACAAGCATGTGACGATGGCGTATAGGACACTTCGTTTACAAAATCTCGTCAATTCGAAAACAGTAAACGAAGACAAACTCAAAGTAATGATCAGGTTCTTCGTCAAACAGAGAAGTAAAGACTGTCCTTCAGCATTCCCATCATGTCTTTCATGTCCATCGGGAAAGGCACATCATCACCATCATCAAAGAGGATGTCGAATGTAACCGTCCCGCCGCGCTTCCTTGAATAGCCAATAACTTCACACATCTCAGGGTCATCACTATCCATAAGAAGAAACTGCTTTTCAAGCAGGTTGTCAGGATTCTGGAAGAGTTGAAACTCTTCGGCAGTGATGTGCCTCGGATCAACCGATGGCTTGGAGAGAGGTGGCTCGCGAACATCCGTGATGGGATTATCTGTGGTGGGAGGAGTAGGGTGCGTGGACAGACTGTGAATCGTTTATGAGATGTATATCGGATTACTCACCATATCTCAATCTCATGATGCTTCCGTAAGACTGCCAACCTAACCCTTTCAGGATGCGGTGCAATCTTGCAGCTTATGATGCACATGAGAGCCGCATGAGCTGCACATGCAATTTTCATGCGACTGAAAACTAAAACTTAAGGAGATTAGCATACAAAAAAAAAACTCAACTCAACTCTTCAAAGTTGTCTGGAACTGAGAAACATAAAGAATCACAGTGCACAAGATATTCGTCAACCCTATCTGGTGTGGGTACCCAGCGTTGACCGCCTTTCGCAATTATGGGAGACTCATGGACTTTTGCATAAACTCGTTCGAGTTCGAGTGGGTTTGTTCTAAGTACTGCGGCCTGCGCTGAAAAAACGGTTTCGTATTTGATCTGTTCTCGTGCTATGTTTTCAACGAGGATGACTTCAGCAGGAGTAAGAGGCATGATGAATGGGTGATAGAAACAGGAGGACTACACTCGTTTGCTTTCCTTTAAAGTCCGATTGTTATGTGACCGTGTCAGTGCGCACATTGTTAGTCCCCTCGATTTAGGAAGAGACGTCTACTGTAATGCGCATTGTATTACTGACAACATTAAGGTGGGCTATTGCTAGGTTCCGCAACCGCGGCCGTTAGCGAACCGTCTCCTTCGGTGCGCCGGAATTTCCCCTGCATCCAGACGCGATACATCTTGAGCTGCCGCTTGCGGTTCACGAGCAGCCTACGGTCGACGCCAAGCTGCTCGACGACGAAGAGCGGGTGGGCCAAGCCAAGCGCAGCGGGGTCATGCAGGGTCGGATGGATCGGCGGGTCGGCGGGGCTGTCGGGGGAGTCGAGACTGGGCGTGGGCGCATCTGCGCCATCGTCTTCTGCGCCATCGCCCCCGGCGTTATCTCCACTCTCCTCCTCGGCTTCGATCGACTCGTGTGTGTGCACCTGGATCTGTGCAGTCGGCGCGGGTGAGCCGGTGAACAGCAGCGCAAGCTCGTCTGCCGTGCACGAATCTCAGTGATGAAGCGGTGACGAGGAGAGACGGACACGCAACCAAGTTCGAAAAAGTACACGCGTGTACCGTCGCCGCGGATGTAGAAATTGTCGTCGAGTAACCGACCGGCTTTGAAGCGGAGCTGGGTGAGGTCGTATCGACCATAGTCGCGCATAAGGACGAGCCCACCGGGTTTCAATATCTAGTCGAGTTTAGTTATTCACACTAAGCGAGAGTAGAAAGTCAGACCTGCGCGATGTTGGAGATGGCGCGCGGCCATTCGGATGGGTGTAGGGCACTGAGGACGAACACGAGGACGAGAATGTTGGCGGAACGTGGCGCAAGGCCAGGAGGCGGCGAGGAGGACGACAAGTCCCAGACCGAGGCAGCGATCGTTCCGCAGGGCGGGGATGTGTACAAGGTATTGTGCTTCGACGAGACTAAATGAGGAGTGAAAAGAACGAACAGAGGGGCCCCACCTGTACGAGCTTTATGGCATGCGAAGAATAATCGAACGCATGTATGCGGAGCTCGGGATTGCAATTTTGTTCTAGGAGTGGGAATATGGCATTTCCGGCGCCTGTGTATGCCGTGGTGGTGGTCAAGACAACTTATTGAAAGGTCGGGGAACATACCACATCCGACTTCGACGACGGTTCGGGGTCCCGCCTGCACAGGGCGAACACGTTACGATCATGGTAAAGGAGGAATGAACAAGCGCACCGATAACTCGGCAGTAGCGACGAGCTCCGGGAACTCAAGATGTAACCTAATCGCGGATTGATGACCAAAACGTAAGTGAATGCAGTACGCACCACTTGCGGTTCTTGAAGAAGTTTGAAGCGTTTGTCTTGTAGAAGTCATCCCTGGATCGTTGGTGAGTGAGACACGGTACAGAGAAGGTGGAGAGGATGAACCAGTGTTTTGCGGGCTTGGCATTGTATTTGTGCTTGTCGAGGACTGGAGCAGCTCGTTGACGAGCCAACGAGGTGGCTATAGTAGCATGCTGGTCTGGAGGAGACGGGACATGATCCCAAGCATTCTGAGACCAGACATCGGCGGTCTCGGTGAGGAACCTATGTTAGGTTGAGGATGATGTCTGTGATTGAGAGAGAAATAGGTACGTTCCTCGAGCCGAAAGGAGGGTCTAGTGTATTGAGGTCTTGAACGGATGAAGTGATCTTTGACATTAATTATTAAAGATAACCTAATTTGTTGCTCATCATCCCATCCCATCCTCACCACGATGCCGCCGACCAAGATTGCTTCCTCGTCTTCTCCCCCGGGAGACGCTGACCTCCAAGAGCTGTACAATCAAGTTCTCAGCGCTTTCGCAGAAGAGTCCAGTCCTTCCAACTTTTCCCCAACTTTCTCGCCTAATACTCTCGATCACGATCCTCCTTACAGTCAGCATAGCGACGACCCTCTTGGCTCATATAGGCCGCATACACAATCCCGCGGTGAGCTTCTTCCTCTCTCCCCATCTTTCATCCCTCATTCTATTCGTATAAGCCTCCGCCAGCCCGAGGGACAATAACCGTCCCCTGCCATCCCCGACAACGTATCCCACCTCACCTACTCAGGGTAAGGGGCCCCGCCCTCTGCCAAGACCTCCAGGCGCCTCCCCCACCTCCCCCTCCGCTTACCCTTCCCACATGCCTGAACCCCGACCCTTCCCTGTTCCTCCGCCTTCTTCTGGTCCCAGGTCTGCACCCGAGCAGTGCGTGTTTTTCTCTCCCTCTCTTTCACTTATTTATCTTCATCGCGCATCTCTGCAGACCTCGACGACAGTACGCAGTCGACCCCACAGGTAACGGTACTCCCGTAGCCCCTGCAGAGCGCCCTCCTCCGCGCGGCTTACCTTCTGATCTACGCCCTGTCCCCAAATTACTTCGTCCAGGGAGCAGTAGCGGCGTTGATGCGCGATCACCATCCCCTTCTGCCGGACACACCCGTGGATCCAATTCGGTCCCATACAATATGCCCATTCCTGATACTGCCTCGCCAGCGTACGGCCAACCCTGGAATGCATCGCCCGCTGGAAGGGGCTATACCAGCAACGGCGCTCAGCCCCCTGGGAGTACCCCACAAAGGCAGACCTCCTACCGACCCCCGGGCGCCTCTGCACCCGGGATACCTGGTCTCGACTCCCGGGATGATTCATCCAGCGCCTCACCATCACTCGACCATCATTTCTCCGTGAACAATCCTTCCAATTCCAACTCTTACTTCTCTCCCGACTCTTCCTACTTCAACACCAACATCCCCCCACCGCCACCGCTTAATCCGCTTTCCCACGCTCAACTACCCCCCCATCCCAAACATGACTCCTCCGATGACATCCTTGCCCCCGGGGCTTCAGGGTTTGCCCGTCCGCTCTCCCACAGTAAGTGTTCTCATTTTCTTTTTCTAGATATCCGCAAGGGCCAATGGACCACCGTTATACGCTTACAGTTTCCAGCAGCGACCACCCGCTGCGATCAACTAGCACCGTTTCAACCTCCTCAAGTACACACGCGAGTGGCCTGGAGCGTAACTTCACCACATCGACGATCGCGACCACGTCCACCACGCCGACAACGCACAGCGGCACCAGTAGGGACAAGGACACAATCGCGGACCGCACTGCCGTCGACCGCTCAGAGTCATTCGGCAGTAAGCGGAGCGAGCCTGCAACAGGTCCCGTTCCACTCAGCGAACGCCAATCGTCTGAGCCTGCTCGATCCGTGGCGACTGCGCGTTCGCACCTAGCCACTGAGATTAAACGGCTGAAAAGTCAGGAAGCTAGAGAAGACGCGACGAATTCATACGGTGATGACGATTATTACGACGACGACGACGACTACTACTCGGACGGGGAGAGTCTCGACTCCTTTGTCAACTTCTCGCTGCTCAGTAATATTGCGGTGTGGATGCGCGACCAGGTGCCACGCGGGACGCATGTGAAGGGAAGCATCCCGTACCCGCGGGCATTCACCGGTAAGGACATCGTAGTATGTACATTCTTTTCGCCCCTTGTTCGTACCGTTTTGACCAAAGATACCAGTCCACACTCCAGTCGCGCATCGTCTCCGAGCTCCTAGTCAACCAAGGCGTGACAACCAACAACCGCGCAACCGCACTACAAGTTGCGCGCAGCCTTCAGCAGCAACTTTTCTTCTACGAGGTCGAGTGGGGCGGGCGTATCCTTCAGGATGGTGTCGAGGACGTCTACATGTTCCTTGATGACCAGGAGGGCGGCGCTGATGCTCCACGCGACCGCGAGGAACTCCCGACGAGCGTGATCACTGTATTGACTCGGTGTTACTCGCCCAGCTGCTCCGAGGCCCAACCGTGCTACTCCTTTGCGTGTCCACGCCGTGCAAGAGTCAGTGTAATTTTATACTGATTTTCGCCATTTTCATATTGAGTGTTCTAGGCGGAACCAATCGTCGTGGAGGAGACGCCTTCGCCCGTGCCGGTTTCACTTGATGAGGACTGGGCCACTCACGTAGATCCCGCTGTGCTGGCCGCGCTTCCTGAGAGCGAAATAAATCGCCAGACTGTCATCCACAAGCTCATCACCAAAGAGGTCCAGTATCTCAAGGATCTTGATGTCATTGAATCTGTATGATTATTTGCTGCACCTATGGCCGGAATGTTCCAGCTCACGGTTTTGAAACAGGTCTTCATTCGACCACTACGCAATGCGAACCCGCCTGTGATACCCTACACTGAACTGGATGGATTCATCGACGATGTCTTTGGAAACTTCTACGATGTCCGCCGTGCGAATCGCCAACTCCTGGAAGTGCTCAACGTGCGCCAGCGTGAACAGTCGCTCGTCATCCAGCGCGTGGGTGACATCTTCCTTGAGATTGCAACAGAGTTCAGGCTCGTGTACCCCATTTACGTTGGCCATTTGCCACTCGCAGAGAAGCGTTTGAAAGAGGAGACGGAGAGAAACCACGAGTTCCGGCTGTTCCTAGAGGTGCGCCGCGCTGTCCCCCATCTCTCGGAAAATCCCTTGATGTGTCAAATGGACCGTAGAATGCCAACCGCAACCCAGATGCACGGAGGATGGAGCTCAAGGTTTTCCTGAATCGTCCGTCGGAGCACTCGCAGCGGTACGAGCATGTGCTCGAAGCTATCGCAAAGGAGACATCCGAGGGCAATCCAGATGCGGATTTCCTCATGGAAGCTGTGCGGGCGTTCAAGAATCTGCAGGCTGCGTGCGTTTTGCAGACATTCCAGCATGCGATGTGCAGAGGCGCGACGGGCAAGTCCGAATGGCATAATCTGGTTTCGGAAGAAGTTCGGGCTGGCATAAGTAAGTCAGAGCAGAAACGCCAGAAGTGAGTTGTCATCACAAGAGGTTAAGAGGGAGCACTCTGACGTCGAATCTTCGTAGCATCATCTTTGAGCTCATCAAGGGTGAGATGCAATATGTACGCGATCTGGAGAACATCGATATTGTGAGTGACGCCATCGCTCCTTCGGCATATGTTATGTTTGACCCACGGTTACCCTGCAGATGTACGTGCAGCCACTGCGTACGGTAGAACCATCCGTCATCCCCCGCGAACGGTTGTCTGCCTTCATCACGGACGTCTATCACAACTTCGGCGCGCTGCATGCACAAAACCGCAAGCTGCTCGATCGCCTCCATGCGATCCAGCGTGACGAGCACCCGGTCATTAATAGTATCACAGCTGCGATCTTCGATGCCGCGCTCAACTGGCGTGATGAGTACATGGAGTACATTACGAACTATCCCATCGCCGAGTATCGCATCGTTGACGAAATGGCGAACAATCCCGCCTTCAAGGAATTTGTAGAGGTGTGTTCGTGCGCGTTCACGACACACATGTATGCTAAATCCGCTGGGTCATCTCCTGTAGCAATGTACTCGGCATCCAGATGCAAATCGCCTAGACATGAAGAACTTCGTGAACCGGCCGATCCCACGTCTCGCGCGGTACGAGCTACTGCTCAAGGACATCATGAAGGCCAGTGACGAGGGTCACGAGGATCACGAGAGTATTCCTCACGTCATCGAGGTAATCAAGTCGCTGCTAATGGAAACGCAACCGGGCGTCGCATCTGCGGAGCAAAAGGTCGAGCTTTGGCGGTACAACGCCAATTTAGTGTTCAAACCTGGCGAGGCCGTGGTGAGTCCCGACTAATTGTGACCACGTTCTGTTCTGTGAGAACTCATGTCACGTGTGCTCGCAGGACATGGATCTATTGGCCGAGAATCGTTCACTCATCTACGCTGGAAAGGTCTTACGCCAGCCGGATACTGGCTTCGAGTGGAGCGGGTGGAGCGAGCTGTTCGTTCTGCTATTTGACAACTATTGTAAGTCAATTGGACGGGCGGGTATGGCGATGTCGTTTATTGATTGTGATGGCGCACAGTGGTCCTGACAAAGACAAAGGAGAAAGATGGCATCACGAAGTACAACGTTAACCGCCGAGTATGTATTCCTTTCCCCTTTCTCTGTCAAGGCTGACCCTTGTAATCTAGCCTATTCCTTTAGATCTGTTGACGCTTGCAAACTTTACCGATCCTCCTACACAGCGTGGAACTGGACTGCTACGTGGGTTCGGCGGAAACAAGGGAGGCGATGCACAGGCAAACACGCCCGGTCTCACCCCTGACGCGGCCACCGACTCGCGTGTCGTGTTCCCGTGTACTATTCTGCACACCGGCCGGCTTGGGGGGCTGTATACTGTATACGCCGAATCTGCGCAAGCGCGCACGGAATGGAAGGAGAAACTCGAGGAGGCAATTGGGTTGCGCAAGGTTGTGCAGGAGTCGAACAGGGTTTTCGAAGTCGAAACGCTCAGCTCGGACACATTCGTCGTCCCATCGATGCTTTCGCCGGCGACGAACCAGTCGTGGAATTCAGAGAGCTCGTTTACGGGCAAGGTCACTTGTTCCGTGCCATTCAGTAAGCAGATTCACTGTGGTTGTGGGTGCGAGAGCCTGATCTGTATTTTCTCCTCTACAGCAACCGCGGATGGGCGTGCTCTCGTCGCAGTTGGTTGTGCGGAAGGTGTTTGGATTGGATTCCGCCACGATTCCAGATGTGAGGATCGCGTTGCTGTGGTATCAAGTCATTGCTCATCTTCCTTGCAGCCATGCGCAGGGTGCTGCATCTGAAAATGGTCACACAATGTGCGATGCTTGAAGATTTCGGGATATTCCTCGTGCTTGCCGACAAAGTAAGTAAAGTGCATTTTCGTTTGCGCACCCTAGATTGACCCCTCGGATGTTAGTCACTATTCGCGTACCACATCGAAGCACTTGTCCCCACATCTCCGCAAAGCGCGAATACTACACAGACGCCGCAGAAACTCAACGGTTCAAAAGACGTGCACTTCTTCAGTGTTGGGAGTCTCGGAGGGCGGACCCTTGTAATTTACATGAAGAAAAAAGGGGTAAGGTCGTCGTTTTATCAGTCCTTACACTGACCTCACCGGGTCAAACAGTTGGACAGCGTTTTCCGCGTACTTGAACCCGTTGTTGGCAAGATAAACGAGAAGGTTAAGGCTCCTGTGTTTCTGAGTTCGCGATTTGGTCTGCGGCAAACCCGCTCGGAGTGGTTCCGCATCTACAGAGTACGTACATCCCCTTCCCACAGCCGGGCGGGATCCTAACCGCTATGTAATAGGATTTCTTCTTACCATCCGAGTCGTATGACCTCATCTTCTTGAAAGCCAGGATCGCCATCCTCTGTACGAAGGGTTTTGAGATCATGGACCTTTCGGAGTCAGTCTTCATCACGCCACACCTTACCTTGTCTCCCGATGTCTGACGTGTGAGATGTATAGTTTCAAGAGTGTCACGATTCCACAACGTGACGACCCGCGCCATGAGAAACTTGCCAAGCGTTGTGAATCGTGTCGTCCGATGGGGATGTTCCGCTCAAGCGAGAACGAATTTCTCCTTTGCTACGATGGTAATATCTTAGTTCGAGTACTCCCTCTATCTGTGACCCTAACAGCCGTCCTTTCGCAGAGTTCGGTTTGTATGTGAACCGGCACGGCGACCCAAGTCGTACCAAGGGCACCATCGAATGGGAAGGCACTGCGGAGCACGTCGCCTGGCACCCACCATACGTGCTCATCTTTGACTCGCGCTTCATCGAAGTGCGCCACATCGAGACCGGGCGGCTCTGCCAGATCATCCCCGGAAACGACCTGCGCTGCATCTGGGACGGGCGCGGGGGGTCCGCGCCGCCAATCGCGCCGGGCCCCAATGGCACGTGGGAGGAAGCTCCGTCGCAAGAAGCGCGCGTGCACGGAGTCATGCGCGCTGACGACTCGGCGCAGCAGCAGAGTCGGGCGGGCTTGTCGGGCGCAGGGCGTGGCGTCGTGCAGCACGTCTTTGAGCTCATACCCACCGTGCCGCTCTTCCTCCCCGAAAAGCTTTCGTCGCCCACGCAGCACTCGTCGTTCGTGCACCCTAGCCTCAACGGCTCGCCATAAACTATCATCCCCACATGAGTGAAAAAAAAAACGATGAACCTTTTGACGAACTGTGACCATGTAAAAGACAAAACCGACCCGAGCCCCGACTTTTATTGACTACACCACTACCATACAGTCTAAAGCCCCCCATCCATCACCTTCCTTTCCTCTCATACCCGCTCCGCTCCCTTGTGTTGCTTTTCACTATGGTCTGTACTTTCCACATTCGCGGTTCGTTGTTCATATATGTACGCCGACAACGTGTTTTTTTGTTGTGTCTTTGGAAAATCATATGGGAAACGATGATTCTGTCGAACCCGGCGCCGGCCAATGTTCGTAGCGCGCCACTGCATGATCGTCCCGAGGCTATCCTGACCGCCGCCGCACTTAATGTGATGCGTTACTGTACTGTAAAACCTAACTGATAGAAATCTAACTGTACATTGTCACAAGCGTTCAGACTGTATACTCCCATTGATGCCCCCTCGGAAATGAAGAATATGCCCTTTCGTAGTGACTAGTGACTCGCGCAAAGTGCTGAAGTATAGAGCACACTTTCGTGAGCATTCCGCTGCAGTTTCGCGCTCTATGACTCGGATAGCCTCATCACCGACGCGCGCGTACGCGCGTGATGTCAAATATCACGCGTCTACAATGACGGTACAGATACTGATAGGGACGAAGCTGCTACAGATAACGGGTTCTAGTGCCTATACCCAGTGTTGTACAGGTCAGCCTGACTCGAGGTCAGAGTAGTCACAGTCACCGTGGTCACGTCAAGTCAGTGACTTCGTCAAGGGTCAAATGAGGGTCACGGCACTAGGGCCGGCCAGGCCGGTCATGTCATCTGTCAGGCATAGATTGTGTAGATTGTGTAGATTGTTTGTAGATTAAAACATCGTGTACTACTCACACGTAACAGTGTACACGTCATAGTACATATAGAATTTTCTCACACACCCTTGACCAGCGCTGACCCGTCAACAAAGTCAAGTCACCTGACGACGGGTCTGGGTCTGACCCCGTCAGACCCAGGTCATGACAACACTGCCTATACCGTACAGTACTGTATAACGGTTTTTTTTTTCCACTGCCATTTTGATCGCACCACTGACAGACACAGAGTCCGACACCATACAACAATGATCGATTGAATGTATTGTAGCTTGGTTGACTTGATGTATTCAATGGCTCTGCGGCCCATATTTGAGTCTCCATCAGCCGCTGGGTGAGGCTGTTCATGATCCCGGCGCTTCTTATTTCTGGAGGCCCGCCCTGCATTTTTCTAAGAATAGAACATTTTGCAAATGGATACCTGTGATGGGAAGTAAATAGTTGTGACTCGGAGTCGTCCTGACCAGGAGCACTGTACAGTATCTAGGCCGCGGGGTTGGGGTGGGGGACATTGCGATGAGCGCTACTGCCAGTGAACGCAGCGATGTTAGTCAGCTGTACGGCGGCAATCTGCTGCCGCTCGGTGCCTGGTTTGGCGTCACTTCCTTGGTCACTTCATCGCCCTGCAGTGCAGCCTTAATTTTCAATGATGGCTAAGTTCACCCTGCAGATCGGGTTCTTGTAGCCTTTCTTTATTCCTTTTGCCCCATCTCCACCAAACGAGTGGTGTAACGACTTCATGTCAACACAATCCAGCAGCGACCTGGGACTCCTACTGAAACCTAACGGTGTCGCAACTCACCAACTAGACACCCGCAGAGCGGAAATACTGGACGCCATTGACAGATCTAGAACTCCTTTGTGGGTCGCTGGCCTATCGCCGTCTTCTGTTCATGACCATGTTCGTAGCTGGTTTCGTGTCAGAATCTGGCTGGTTGCATGTTCTGGTTTTTTCACCGACATGTGAGTGAGACTCGTCATCAGTTTCTTGTCCCTTTCTGACCCTCACATCCAGGTACGACATCTTTGCTATCAGCCTCGCATCCGTCATGTTGGGGTATGTATATGGTCGCCCCACAGGTACGACTCA
>QFDV01000642.1:22223-32301 GCA_003315845.1 Lactarius trivialis
CTATTTGGTTATATCCGCCTCTCATCTCCTCCTTCCTCTGCGGAATCCGCTCCGCATGCGAACTCACACAGTCTCAAATCTATACACCGCCTAGTCATGGCCAATGCCAGCTGCCCTGGAATCGTTCCAAACCCGGATTTAGTCGGAATCGGGGTCTGTCCTGCTGCTCTTCAGGCTACTCTGCCTTTTGCAGATCTGACCAAATGATTCCTCAGACTCGCCTCAATTTTTACGTCACGATATTCCTGGCGGCTCTTATACCCCAGAGTGTATATACGACCGAACTTTTGGACTCGCTCTATATGAATGCAGTTTTCTATGGTCTCGCCCTTCTCGTTACTGTCGTTGTCCAGACCATACAAGGACAGCTAGACTTGTATCATGCTATCTTCGTGATGCATATGGTAGCATGCCTCTCAGTTCTTCATCTCTACGGTATGACTGGTGTCCTTGTGAGGATCTACTGCTGATCAGAGCTGAGAAAACAGGTATAAATAGATTTATCTTGGCCAATAGGTTCAGTTTCAAAATGCAGATAACTTTCGCCGTTCAGGTTTTCCAGGTCTTATTTGTTTTTACCCCTTGGTCGCTCTACGTGTGGATCAAAGACACAGAATTCGGTTCACAGCCAGAGTGCAACAATCTTATAAAATATGTTGTACTCTTCATCAACGTCCGTGCGACCGTTCGCTGGCTACGAATCTTATCAATCGTTTCTCTCTCCTCGGCCTCCCTCAGTTCGTTGGTCGGTTTTGGCATGATGCTCATCGCGCGCAAGGACCCCACAGCTGAGGAACCCGAGGAACCGGAGGACGAGCCTTCTTCGTGGTTCTTTTGGGTCGTCTCTGTCGTGTGCGTTTCTTCGGCACTTTCGTCTCACGATAATGATACTAACTCCCCACACCAGATCTGCCGCCTACGGTGTCGTGACCACTGAGTTGGTAGTCCGTGGTGTTTCCCCCTTCTTAAGTCGGGAGGCGTACTCATGAAAACCTTTCTAGGTTCACCGTAATCACCCGCACGTCCAGGCCGGTGAGGATTCTTGGGGCTTTGGCCAGATTGTTTCTATCATCTTGATATTACCCATTATTATCGAGGTACTGGCCACTATCAAGAGATGGAGTTCCGGGCGGTATTCGCTGTGAGGCCAGCCCGAGCATTAGGCCTGACGCCTTACGTTTCCGCTCCCTCTCGGTCATCTCGGACACACGCAGGACCACGCGTCCTGCAAGGTCTCGCCACTTTTTCAAGGTGCCTCTTGTTCATCCTATTGAACCTTTTGATAACACTACTACACTTCCTTGTCCCGCGCCTTGGCCCTCTCTGTATCCGCGTTGTCTTGTTCCCACCTACCATTCACTCTGTCTCTTTTTACCCAACCTTTTTCTGTGGTAGCTCTGGTTTTCCCTGTATTTGTATACCTTTCTGTGTTGTATGATACGCAATGCTTGGTTATCACTTCTTCCATCTTCAGCTCAACGCGATGAAGTTAGGGCCAGTCAAGGTCACTCGAAAGTTGAGATTAAGTTAGGACTCGGATTGCTAGCCAGAGTTCCCTAACGACTCTCAAAGTGCTCGCCACCTTGATCGGCGTCACTCCGCGCTCTCACTCTGTCACGGTTCCTGTAGCTGTTGATTACAGTAATTCCTTCTTCGTTCGTTGCGGATTCGCACGGTTCTGTTCTAAGTCCGTTTCAAGTTGTTTTTCAATCTTGTTTTCAAAGAGGTTGGTGGCTCCCGGCTCCTGTAGCCGATGCGGCTCTGCCGGCCCGTTTAAGGTGAGTGAGTAGCCTGGCAAGTTGATGATAGCTCACACATTACAATCGAAGGTAAGTGCCCGCCTAGCTCAATCGGATAGAGCGTCAGACTCTTAGGCGGGTGTCCATTACACCTCTGTAATCTGAAGGCTGCGAGTTCGACCCTCGCGGTGGGCTACTACTTTTTGCGCATTCTAAAATACCATCCGAAGCCTGAGCTTGATCCGACGTCAGCCAACTTGAAGAAGCTTGCTAAGAAGTTGACAGGATTTCATTTACAGATGCTCCGCACGCTTTCCCAGATAGGGGGGCTCCGATATAGCCTGTCTGAGTCGTGCGTGGACCAAGCTATTCTTGCTCAGCGCTGAGCCGCGGACAAAGCTCCAACACTTCGCGTTGTGTAGTGTGTATTAGCACATCTACACTAGTAAGTAGGCCATCTACAGTGGCACATGTTGCAGGTGCAAAGCAACGGCCTCAGGTCTTTTAATTGGTTCATCCTAGGGTCAAGTCGCTTCTACTCGCACATTGTATGCACTCAAATGCACCCACTCTTATTACTCCAAGGCATCACTGCTACAGAGACCCACTCCAAGACTGTGGGGAAATACAAAGTCCTAACGTGACGCCTAGGGTAAGCAACGATGGAAGGGTCAATGATGAGCCTTCTTCGCTCTGTCGATATGCGCGCGCAAGCGTTTCTGCTTCTCCCGCAACGACTGCTTCTTTTTGCCTCTGACGCCTTTACTGCCCATTATCATCATTATCGGTTTGTTGCGCGCTTTCTCACGGTTCGTCGAGCTGCTCGGCGTCCCCTTGTTGTGCTTGCCCTTCAGCGAGCCAAACTTTTCCCGACCCTCGCGGCCGCGCGCAATCGACGCTATGCGCTCCTCGTAGTCTGCCTTCGCCTTCTTGCGCGGGCCAAGAATGTCGCTTTCCGAGACGAAAGTAGGGGCGTCGCCGCCCGCGCCAGAAGAGGAGGCCGCCTTTTTGGCGGCTTCGAGAGACGCGAGTTTGCGCTTTGCAGCGGAACCACCCCCACTTTCGACCGCTTTGGTGGCAGCTTGTATTCGCAACTCGCCGATTAATGCGAAATCGGCTGGAGTAAGAATCTGCAGGCAAAGATGTGCGTCGGGTAGTCGGGATGATAAGATAAAACAAACCTTCGTCGTCGCGAGCGTTGAGGTGCGGTTTGCTTCAGTCGAAGGCCCTTCATTTGCTGGGACCTCGCCATTGAGCTTTTTATCCTCGTCTTCGCTGTCGCTAATATTGAGGTGATCTTCACCATCACTCTCAACAGGGATCCAGCTGCCTGAGTCTGATGAATCATCCGACGATTCTGACTCTAGTTCCCATCCCTCCCAAGCCTTCTCGTCATCTTCCTCGTCGCCAGGTGGCTGGTCTTCCCCATGCATTGTCCTTAAATGGTCCTCGAGGAGCTATCCAGCAGATCAGTTCGCTTTGGTCAAAAAAAATTTGCACAAGAAGGACATACCACAAGGCCTTCAATATCCACTGCGGGTTTCTCCGCGTACCCGAATGGAGCAGGGTGAGTGCCCTGAGCCAAGCCCATGCTAGCGGTCTTTCCCCTCTCGCGTCGCTTGAGCATGCCGGGATTGACCTCGCGGTACAGTTGTAACAAGCCACGCGCTGCGCTCATGACACCCTTATCCCGGCTCTTCCCATAGGCAACGAGGTCACCAAGTAAATCCTCCTCCATTGCCCATGGTTGGCGACGGCATATCTCTCTAATAGCGTTAAGACCAGCGGCCACCACTTCCGGTCCGACACCTGGGTGCACAAATTCATGAGCCAATTTGCTAATCGCAGGTGTAAGTGCGTCTGGCGGTGTAAGCGCATGCACGGATTGTGCGAGCACAGCGAGAATCGCCGGAGCACGCAATTGGTGGTGTGTTAGGTATTTGAGGACGTATGTATAAAAGCTAAGGATGGTCAACTGGTGCAATGCGGTGACGCGGGCCAGGAGCTGCATGATGAGAATCTTGTGGTCAAGCGAAAAGCGAGCGTCGTATTTTTGCAATAGGTCATAAAGCTTTTCGCCAAAGGATTGGGGGTCATGCAATAGTTGGATGGCTGGAAAATTTGGTGTGCTTCCTGCATCTTTGCGTTTGCGTTTCTGAGGACTGGCATTCAGCCAAGTCAAAGACCAATTAGAGCCACTGTACTTTCGACACGGTTTTGAGTATCTTGCGCATCTTTTTGTCGCCGCTGCGGGTCTTTTTTTTGACTTCACGTTTATGCTCGAGTGACTTGACATCAACAGTCTAGAAAACGGTCATGTAAGCAAACACCTTGTGATTGAACAACTTGGACCTACATCGTCTTCACTCTCATCATCACTGTCCTCAGATTCTTCGTCACCGCCAAGGAAGAAGTGCAGAGATGCGCTCTGGACTTTGGTGACAGGGTGAAAGCATCCCAACGCAACAATGGCGACAGATTTGGCATCATCCCTGCACTTGTTTTAGTCATAGATACTGGCGGTAAAGTGCCAATTTGACGAACCATACGCCTTTTTTCCAGAGCTCTTTTGTCAATACGACTGCCCACATGGCTTCATCGCCGCTATCCGACGAACGCTCTGCGCCTGAATTCGGATTTCCCCTTAATTTACCTTTGTCCCCCATCACGGTGCCGCCCATTCCGCGCTCAATCATTCCGAAGAGCATGGCCTGCACGGCGCGATTAAGTTTGTGATTCTTTGTGCGCTGGTTGGCTGTCTTGATATCTGTGAGAATAGTTCGGCGGATGACGGAGCGCAAGGAAGAGGATGTCGTTCTAGGAAGAAGGGGGAATAAAGTTTTAAGGAGCCTGGTCGACTGTCATTCAGCTCTGTTTCTGTTTCTAGAAATTCTCCCTACTCAAAAGATGTAATTACGCCTTTATTCTTGAGCATAACCAAGTTTTGTATGAGGCTGTGACGGATATCCGGAGGCAGCGATCCATAGCTTTCAAGTAGCAAGGAGGACAAGTGCGACGGAAATGCCGATGTCTCAGTAGGATAGAACTGCGCAACCTGATGAAGAGTTCAATGAACTATCCCGCATACATAGACAAATTCCCTACTTGTGAGATGAATGTGACCAACTCTCGAAAGTGTGCGGCTTGCTCTGCAGGATTGATCTGAAAAATTTGACGTATAGAGCTGTAATGATTCCATTGCTGCAAAAACTCCTCTTTGTACGAGACAGGGTCACGCTTGATGAGATTCTGAAGCTGGGGGAGGTTGGAAGTGCGCTGAAGCCCGCGCACCATGATGGGATGCTACAACAGATTACAACGGCGAGCTCGGCCCGCCTTTGAGCCGGCCTACAGTATATCTCATAATTTCTTCTCTTTCAGCCCGGACAGATTATCATCTCGGATTAGATTAGCCGCATATAACATTCAACCATGCCTAGCATGCTACCGACTTGCTCATCTGTGTTCAAGACGTTCAAGTCGTGGTTCAAGTTGCCACCTTGGTTGCCACCCTATTCCCCTATTACTGTACCTCTCGTGGTCGTCGCGCCCGTTCTCCTCTTCCCGACGCATGTATAATACTTCCTATTCTTCTGTCTGATTGCCTAAGAGGGAACATGAAGTTGCAAGTGAAGTTGATGTTCCCTCGCACGGTCACCAACCTTCAAAACCAAATATGGGTTTATTACGATTTGTAAGCTGAGCCTAGCCCCGGCCTCGCTTGTACATTGCTCTCGTAGTAAGTTACATTGCTTTCGCACACAATTCATCACCTTCACGTGGTACCGCTTTCTCATGCACCACATCCGTCACGTCTATGTTCGAAAAGCCTGCCCAACTACAGCCTCCATCTCCTTATCTGCCGCTTCATCGCTAGATGTCCAGTCATTCCTAGCCATCCTGGACCACTGGACCATTCTGAGATATCCAATTCGAAGAGAGTAGAGCCATCTTCTACGTTTCCCGGTATTTGGTGATATCACCGGGATCGTTGCTGTGGTATCGCGACCGATTCAACCTCTTGAGTCCTCCGTCCCACCATGCGATCGCCGCGGTACTATGCCTCCTGTGTTTTCCCTCGTAATTGGTTCGCATCACCATGGTAGCATGACAGGCTCATGGTTCCATCTCGAGGCCTGCAGGTTATCATGCGATAACAACGTTTTTTTGGAAAGACTATTCTCGGGGGTCGGTACTTGGGCTGGGTCGCGGCACTCCATTTGGCTAGTACCTGGGTTAAGACGCACTTTGGTTCCAAAAAAGATTTTGACTAAAGCGTTTGGAGCTGTTACCGATTCCATACCCTTCTTCACCTTCTCAAAACTTATCAGCTTTCGGTCTTTCTATCTTCGGCCTCTTCGTCCTGCACACTCAACCAATATTTCAGCGACGTATCTAGTCCCCGACTCATCTTCCGCTCGGCCTTGGGTTACTCCGTCATCTGCATTGTGATTGTTTCCAAATTTGGGTCAGCTCCAGTTTTACTACTGGCAAACCCGAACTTTTTTAAACAAACAAACTTCCTGCCCACTGCAGGACCAAGCACTCCAGACAATCACATGGACTACAGCAACACGCAAATATCCCAACCGATGATATTACCCCGCGTGCACGTACTCTGCGGATCCACGTGTAACGCATTGACCAACATCCGGCTCTACTCCAGGCAAGCGCGAGTCTTTTCTAGACTACTGAGAAAGAGATAAAAGGGCTGCTCATAGCCAGCACTTCTGGGTGTTGCAAAACACTCTTGTACCTACTCCCACTGCCCTCTTTCACCAGTCGTCTTCTCCAAACGCTTTCTTTCACACTAATGGTTATATTTCCCATCCGTCTCCTCTCCGCCGTCGTGGTTGCATCTCATCTGTTAAATCATGTCGCCTGTATCCCAATTGAAGGTGCATCTTGTGTGGACGACGACGACGCGCCTCTCGTCGAACTCGAGACCAGCGCATCACCTGTGGCACCCCATTGGGTCATTTACAGCGACCAGTGGGTCAGCGGCGAAAACGGACCTCCAGATCCGTCGGCTGTCAAAGTATGTGTGCAACCAGTTGTGGCAGCTCTTTTCTGATACCGCTATGCAGGGTTTCAATACCTTGTGAGTTCCCCAGACGATGAACGTGCCTGGGGAGTGTGTCTAACACGTGTTGCGAAGAATTCTCTCATTCTTGTTGACCTCCGGGCCTGTTGACCAGGCGCTCGAATGGCAAACCATTTCGGCGTCTGAACGATCGGCCATCAAGTCCAAGTATGCTGCTTCTGGCACCAAGCTCCTTGTGTCCGCGTTTGGGGCGACTGAGGCCCCAACCACTGCGGGCGCCGACCCTGTCGCTCTTGCTAATACCATGGCTGCTTGGGTGAAGAAATATGATTTGGACGGAATCGACGTTGACTATGAAGACTTCGACGCATTCGACGGCTCTAGCGGTTCGGCTGTGCCCTGGCTCAAGACATTCACAAAGCAGCTGCGCGTGAATTTACCACAGGGTTCTTATGTCCTGACCCACGCGCGTGTGTTCTTTCTGTCCTTTTCCAAGAATCTCAGAAATGACAACCTGTCACCAGCTGTCGCACCTTGGTTCCAGCGCGGTGCGTGGTCGGGGGGTGGTTACCTTGCCATTGACCAGGCCGTCGGAAGCCTCATTGATTGGGTGCGTCGTATTCTAGCTAATCTAATTTGAATTTGGCAAAACCTTACCTGAACGATACAGTACAACGTGCAGGTATGCCTGAACACATATAGGTGCTTCTTGATATTGACAATATCCCTCAACAACTAGTTCTACAACCGTAGGTTTCACTATATACGCAAAGGGTTTATGTTTTTGATACAATTTTGATCAGAGGGTTCCATGTACACGACATGCACCAGCCTACTTACGAAGTCTGGTGGCGCTTTCCCTGGCTCTTCGGTCTTTGAGATCAACGCGAACGGCGTTGATCTCAACAAGATTGTCATTGGGAAACCAGCTAAAAACAATGACGCCAGCACCGGATACATGTCCCCCAGTTCACTGGCGAGCTGTCTCGTCACGGCCATGAACAAGGGCTGGAGTGAGTGTCTATGTTTTGTGACTGCTCATCAGTTGCTCACTCGTCGCAGGTGCTGGTGTCATGACTTGGGAGGTGAGGACACGTATTTTCTTTGACTTTTGATCCGCCGTTGAGATGTGCGCCTATAAGTACCCCGACGCCGAAGCCTCGTGGATCTCCACTGTTCGCTCGAAAGCCTTTGCATGAATTCCGAGTTGGAAGGACAGAGCGGTCACACCTTAACAACTTCGCACAAAGTCCGGAACTTTGGCGGGCCATTGTAAGCTTTTTATTGTATTCGACGGAGCTAAGTAATCCTGGGAATGTAATGGTATTTTTCAATGTATATTTTACTTCGTTTCATCTTGGAGGAGGGGGAGGCAAATTCTCAGGCGCATCGTGCAAGACCAGGACTTCATTCGATCGCTCTGCAGTATGTGTGTCGTGTTTGCAATGATTTATGCACAAGTTAAAATCTCGCGTTCCCGAGACGATGGCCTCGCGTAAATCGTCCCGAGTCGGTGAGAAAAAGCTTAACAGCTTTCGAAGAAGTGCAATGTTCAATATTCTCCGCAGGGGGGGCAGACATATGTGGAAAGGTAAATCAGATACAGGATGAGGACTTACATCCAAAATTGCTTTATGAAATGCCATGGGGGCTTGGGAAACGGGGAGGTCATATAGAAAGGGCGTGGAATTACGTACCGCAGAGGAAGACGCTACAGTACTAGGGGCTTGCCTAAGCTGTTGCTACAGTGTCCGGTGGAGCACCACTTGAAGTCGTGTCAGACGGAACACTATGTCACGTATCCAGCTGCCTACGTGATGTAGGCAGCTGGATATGACACATAGTACTGTTAACAGTGCTCTCCCATATAGCACATTGGTCAGGCTGTCACAGTATTGTAGCACAGTTGTAGCACTGGACAGACAAACGCAGAGGAGCACCCAATTGGCACTGCGTACGTAGAGTTGCCTGGTAGTCCCCCGGAGATTTTGCTCCCTTTTGTTCGAGGTTCGAGGGTGATATTCTTTTGTGGTCGTGGACTTGAAAAGAAAAAAAGAAAGTAGCAGCACCTCGTTTCGATCGAGGGACCTCAGGGTTATGGGCCCTGCGCGCTATACCAGCTGCGCCATGCTGCTTCCGAAAAAGTTGCACATCATTGTATTGTTATTTGTGTCTTCGCGCGGTGCGGAGTTGGTGTTTAGTAATTGACCAGTGCAGTCTTGATTTGCGACATCACTCCTTGTTCCCGACCAAGATGGCTACACCAGAGGCCGCTTTGAAGCTCGAAATCGCTCGTCTTACAGGTACATTTCCTTTCACAGTTGTATTCTTCTCTCGTAATGGTGTTTTTAGGTGCTATCAACCGCCATCGATCCACGGAGGGCCGCCCATATCCAACGACGCGCACCAGCTATGTCAATCCATCGTACAAGCTCCCGTCCTCGAAAACACATGTTCGCTCCGGATCTCAAACTCCTAGTGCCGTTCCAGCCCCAAGTACAAGTTCATTCCCCACAGTACGTCCCCAATCCGGCCCTGGTCCCTCGCAGTCGCAGCCCCGCGATGTGACCATTAATGGGGTCGTCTTCGAGACCTCCAATCGCTCCCTCGTTCGCAAAGATAGTGCGTCCATGTCTTCTTCCGGTCGACTTCTTGCGCAACCATCATCCCTAGTCAAGCCCTCCTCCAAACCGCCCTCCATTGGTCCTCCTCGTCCCCGCGTGCAGTCGCAATTCTCCCGCAACAAGTCGCAAGTCGGCCCAAGAACTAGGGTTTACAAGCCCAAGGGTCCTCCACGTAGCCGCCTCAGGCTCGACAACACCCGCAGGACTTACCAGTCTGTTCATTGATGAAGTTCATATCTACCTCCCACTGATGATATCTCGTAGGTCACGCGGTCCCAGTGCCAAGAGAAAGTATGTCGACAAGCCTTGTCCTAGGTTCACTACGACTGGTGCGCTCTTATCCATCTCGGGCCTCCTCACCACCCTGTTTTCGATTCTTTTTGACCACTGCCACCCTAGGTTCCTGCAATCGTGGTCTCACATGCGTTTACAAGCACGACCCGGTCAAGATCGCAATATGCTGGCCCTATCTTCAAAACAACTGCCCGCAAACCGCAGAAACCTGTGCTCTCTCGCATGAGTCGAATCCCCATCGCACGCCTCTCTGCGTGCACTTTGCAAATGCGGGCCGCTGCACACGCGCAAATTGTCCATACCCTCACGTGCGCGTTGGGCGTCGCGAGGGCGTATGTCGCGACTTTGCTGTGCTCGGCTACTGTGAGGCAGGCATC
>QFDV01000647.1:5660-29980 GCA_003315845.1 Lactarius trivialis
TCATGTGTCGGACAAAAATTCCAACCTGCGCCGTAGAAACCCAAAACTCGTATTTCTTGATTCGCTCGTCTACATAATCGAACCTGTCGCGAGCAGTGAGTCGACAGCGTCGGATTTGAGTAACAGGTCTTACTCCAACACGGTTCTCTGAACCCAGTTCTTGATCAAATCATGGGCGGTGTTAAACGCTTCTATGCGCCGGACATTGGGCTGTCGGATGAAATTCACGAAGTCCCAATAAGTGATCTTCTCAAATCGGTTGCCCTCGATTACGGTTAGAGCATTTGCCACATCAGATGGTGTGACCTCCCGCGGGCGTGGAGCGGGTTTACTTCGTAAGTGGGGACAGCTTTCCGGATTGCGAAGGCGGACCTATAAAATCCCAATAAGCAATCCCAGTAAAGCTCGCTCGCTCTGACTCTGACCCACATGGTCTGGGTCATCGACCAATCTCACGATTTCTCTAGCCTTTTCTTCCATGGTCTGCGAACCAGAGACGGAACGGGCAAATTCTCTGATCTTTGACGAACAAGTGAGTTCTGGATCCTCGAATCCTTTCTTGAGCCAGCTCTCGATGAAAAGCAAGATGCTGGAAGACGGGTCAATGAAAATTGTTACTGGAACTGAACAATTGACACACTTACTGGTACCGCGAACGTGCCATAGAGGGGTCGAGGGACGTCGACGTCAACTCAAAGCGCCGTTTTAGAATCTCGAAAAGCCTGTCGCTGGTTGCGAACAGATGGTAAATCGTCAATAAAGCGGCTTTAAAGCGTTCATCTCTGGATGGATCCGCAGAACCAGCTATGGCTCGGGTGAAGAGACCTTCGAGATTTCCAGCTGACACGGACCCATCTTTCGCCGGTCGCAGCAAGCTCTCGGGATCACTCGCCGCCCTCTCAAGAGAATCTAGGACTGCACGGCTCACAGGGATCCATCGACGGGTTGGGGCTAAGATCGGTAAGCTGGTCGCAGACGGAGAAGGTTGAGGCGCTACGTTGGAAGTCTCCGCTGGGGTTGACCAGGATCTCGGAGAAGACTTGGGCGGTTTTTGTGTGACTGGGACCGGGACACTTGTTCCAGAAGTGGTTGATCGGGACCTCCTGGTGGGGAAAGGTAAAAACCGAGAGAGTTTCCTTGCAGGGCGTGGGCCTGATTCAGTAGTACTTGTCGAGCTCCGAGATGATGTCGAATCCATACTCGTGTGGCGTTGTAAGTTAGGTGCTAAGGGGAGGCGAGGAGACGGGCTTGAAACACTGGAAGACCGCGAAGATGGTGAAGGTAAATGTGAAAATAGGGATGTTTGCGAGGGCGCAGACAGGGATGACGGCATGCCAGAACCGTATGTGTCATGATCGTCCTCTCGGAGAGTCGGTAGTCGCGTAGATGTCAACGATGAGGCATTGCCACCTCTCTTGAGGGTGACAGTTGTTTCTTCTATTTCACTCAGCCCGCTCAGCGGAGGCGTGATCGTGCTAGGCTCCAGTGTAAGCTGCAAGCCGGTATTGGTGGGTGGGGGTGTTGGTGGAGGTATAGATGAACTCTCAGAAGAGCTACGGCTTCTCTCGTGTGATATACCGTTGGCTGTCAGGGGAACGAGAGTCGGTGACAAAAGTTGATTTCGAGCTGGTGAAGTACTGGGATGGCGGGCTATGGCATTAGGACGAATGGGAGGGGGTGTCAGTGGAGCTGGTAAAGATGAGCTCTCAGAAGAGCCACGGCCTCTCTCATGTGATGAACTACCATCGGTCGTCGAGGGAACGATAGTCGGTAGCAAAAGTTGGTTTCGAGCTGGTGAAGTATTTGGACGGTGACCCATAACATTCGGACGAACAGGCGGGGGTGTCAGTGGAGCTGGTATAGATGAGCTCTCAGAAGAGCCACGGCTTCTCTCGTGTGATGAACTACCATTGGTCGTTGGGGGAACGACAGTCGGTAGCAAAAGTTGGTTTCGAGCTGGTGGAGTACTTGGACGGTGGGCTATGACATTCGGACGAACAGGCGGGGGTGTCAGTGGAGCTATAGATGAGCTCTCAGAAGGGCTACGGCTTCTCTCGTGTGAGGAACTACCATTGGTCGTCGGGGGAGTCGGTGGTAAAAGTTGGTTTTGAGCGGAAGAAGTACTTGGACGGCGGGGTGTGACATTAGGACGAAGCTCAACGCGAGGGAGTATGTCACGCATAGCTAGCTGGATTTTGTCCATGTCAGGTCGCACCGCTGGGTCGACTTCCCAACAGGATTGCATGAGTTCCCACATCTTGGAACTGAGACCAACTGCTGCAGGCCCCGGATTCTCGGGTGGTTTGCCTTGGCTCAACAGAACAGGGACATAAAGATCCGAGTATGAGCTGTACGGCTCTGCATCTGTGAAGACCTCGAGGCAGAGGAGACCAAAGGACCACACGTCTGCTTTGAAAGTCGGTGAAGTGACACTTGCGGACGTTATCCTTTCAGGGGCAAGCCAACGGGCGCGTGATGCATCGGAGGTTAGCTAAAAGGGATGTGTGTCAATGTTAGGAACAGTACATCAGACGAGCGTCATACGTTCACAAATTCAGACAGATTAAACCCGCAAAGAAACGCCTTGCCGTCACCACCTATCAAAACGTTTTTCTGGAGATAGAGCACGTGAGAGGACAGAACAGCTGATCCAACAACGGCTTACCCCGCATAAATCACCGTGAACAATCCCGTTCTCGTGGAGGAATTCCATGCCTGGCGATATTAATACACGCCACTGACACAGAGCCAGACCTTGTACGCACCCGAAGCAACTTCGCTGAGTAGACGCATCCGGTCGGCGTCCGGATTTCCTCGGACGTAATCTCGGATGTTGCCGTTTTCCATCCACGGGCTGACCTAAAATCACAAATGGGTCAGAATATCATCTCCACGGTGTCGCTCGACATACCGAATAGACAATATCCTCTATTCTGACATGACCAAAGAAGCTGAGAACGTTCCGGTGGTGAAGACCATGCCAAAATTCGACCTTGTCTTTGAAGCGCTGAAAGATATATAAGTAAAATAATGTCACAGAGTAATTGAACTTGCCATTTGAGAAGGGGGAGACTGGTCCCTGGGGCGACCAAGAGTGGCCTGATGTGATTTAGTATTGGTCTAATACGCGAGCAAACTCTACACACCGGAGCACCATCGTTGGTCCATTCGCCGAGAATGAAGTCCAAGAAACGTCCCTCAAGGACCGCATGACCTCTGACTACAGAAACCCTGCCAGACACTATAGTTTACGAGGTAGATCACGTCATTTTTAGACAAGGGCTTGAGTGCTTACGGTCAGTTGATCTTTGACGTGGGGAAATGACAACTGGGTTGGCGCTCCCCTGTGCCTCAGCGATTACAACTTGCTGTGAATCCTGGAATACGTTGGAATCGCCAAAAAAAAAAAAAAATGTTGAGTAGTATGACTCACATAATTCACTTGAGTTTGAGGAGCGGAAAGTAAAGCAAGCGGTTCAGAGACCACGGAACGTCCAGACCGCCGTACTTCTTCGTACAAGTCAGCTAGCAAGTCGTACACTTGCCTGTGATCACGTTGTCGGGCCTCCTCTCGCACTCGATTCTCACTCTTGTCCACCAGAGATAATGCTATCTAAAGAGAGCGTTTAGATATATAAAAACCATGGTACTTTCATGAAGAAAAGAATGGGCGCACCCCAAACCTGTCCGAGCAAGCGGAAAGCTCACGATAACACTCATCGATACCGAGTTGAATCTCATTCTGCTTGACAAAAGCCGCTGTATCGCCGTACGAGACCCAGACCAGTACTCGATTCAGAATACGTTCTATAGCTCTGGGAGAATATGTGCACGTGGTACTCAAGTTGGCCAGGAAAGAGATTGTTCTCACCTCTCGATTTCATCCGCTTCTGCACTGGCCAAGGAACCAACCAGTCGCGGTGAGTGCTCCCGGACCGTGTAGAGCAAGTCGTCGCATTGACGGGCAAGATTATTCAACCTTGTCTGATGCCCCGGTATAAACGTTTAGACATCTACGAGTGAAACATGTGATGGGGCTGGGAAATCACCTTGTGACCCTTGACGGCCTTAACAGCATCGTATAGCCTGATGACTGAACAAGGCAGCATCAGACCATGAATGTATAGTAGGGGAACATATGCGCACTCAGAGATGGTCCCTCGCGGATTGCGGCAGAGGGGTCGATATTTGCGGGCATGCAAAGGGAGGGAGGCCCTGGGAGGGTAATAGAAATAGAAGGGGAACAAGGAGAAATGGCGTGGCAGTGCCTGGCGCTGGCATTGTATGCTACATACAGTCACCTACATACAGTCACTGCAAGCGCGAGAAAAGCCCGTCAACAGCCCAGCTTAAACTACTTTTAGCTTCGCGCACTGAAGAGGGCCTAATCGATATCATTCGGTCCTGCCTGATGTTGCGTTTGCGCCCTCGCTTACGTTCATTTATTCATACGCAAAGACCAACCCCTTCCTCCGCTTATCTCGACCCTGCCAGGCGCTCGGACGCATCAACTTCTTCCACCCCTGATGATCTCTCGTCCTCTCAGCGAAGTGACCTCGAGGCTGCTCTAAGAGTTGACCAGGCTGGTGAAGTTGCTGCTAATTATATATATGCGGGTCAACTTGCCGTCCTCCGACGTGATCCTGCAGCAGCAGCGTTAATACAGGCAAGCACATGCACACAATCTTTCCCCCTTGTTACTACATAACGCTCTAGGATATGTGGAATCAAGAAAAAAAACACCTCGCTGTCATGAACAAGCTACAGGCTCAGCATCAAGTACGGCCAACGGCACTATGGGAGGTAGCAAAGGTAGCTGGTTTTGGACTGGGTGCCGTCACAGCACTCATGGGGAAGGAGGCGGCAATGGCATGCACGGAGGCAGTGGAGACGGTCATCGGTGAACACTACGACGAGTAAGCACTTTTACAACCATCCCTGAACTGAAAACCGATTCTTCTACCACTCAGTCAGCTGCGAGACCTGCAGGGGTCGACTCATCCCAGCATTGTTCTTCTCAGAGACGTGATTCGTGAGTTCCGGGATGATGAACTGGAGCACCTCGATACCGCCGTCGAGCATAATTCTCAAAGAGCACCAGCGCACGCATTACTCAGCTCAGTAGTGGGATTGGGATGCAAGGTTGCCATTGAGCTTTGTAAACGAGTATGAATGCGATAAAGTCTAGATCTATTCTTCGGTAGAGTTGACAGTCTGAGAAGGACGAGAATGCAACGATTCTCCCTTTAATTTCCCACTCCATTTCCACTTCAGCTGTAGAGAGACATCGGTTATGATGCTCGATGTTAGCAACGGAGACAGACGTACATCTTGTTGAGCAGAGAGATACAGCAACGCGCTCGGAACAAGAACCAGGCCTGTCAACGAAATCCACGACGCTCTGGAGGTGAATCTGAAGTGCTTGTACACATCCTCGCGCTAGCAGTGAACTGTGTCAAGATGGTTTCACCGTTCTGGTACTGTTGACTCACCATGCGGTTCCATCGGTCCACGGCAGGATCATTCTGCAAGAATATGAGACGAGCGATGGCATGAAATGGCCCTAACTCACATTGATATAACCTGTATTTTTCAATGAGTTTACTATAACACGGCGACGACGACGACGACATACCGTGTCCGGCCATTTTGAAAGGTTGGAGGTCAAGTGGGGTTTGTTGATCCCTGTTTGTTCGTATTCTTCATTTCTCAAACTTCGACTCCTCATTTTTGGTTCGTTCTCATTCTTCAATGGCTTACAATCGCGAATGGGACATGGGAAAGGAGTCATGGCATGACGGTGGCTCGTGGGGTTCCGGGTCTGGCAAAGGCAGAGACGATGACTACGGAGAGGGGAAGAAGAGGAAATTCAATAATGTTGTATGCAATCATGGCCTTCACCCTTCCTTGCTAACTATCGTGGGGCTCTTCGTTCAGGCCTGGGACGATGGCGGTTATGACTCTCATAACAGTTTTCAGGATTATGGGGTTGGTGGAGGCGGTTTTCACAAGAAGCGCCTCGTCGCTAGTGACCCTAGCCCACACGTCATCTTTCTTGGGCTTGACATAGGTTTTACCGAATCAGACGTTCGTGACACTGTTCATCGTTGTCTTCTTGAGCATTGACCTGCCTCACCACAGCTCCATACTTTTTTAACTGGTCAAGGCTGCACAGTAGAAACGGTCACAATCATACGAGATAGATCAACAGGCACTTGCCCGTCACTTGCATCTTTTTCTGGACATAACCGTTGACGATTCCCTTTTCCTTTTCACCTTTGTCGCACTCTCCCGTCGTCACAGGACAGTCAAAGGGCTTCGGTTTTGCCCAATTCGCTACTGTCGAGGCTGCGCGAGCTTTCGTGGATCCGCAGTTTCCTTTCATTCAAGTTCCTCCGCCAGCTTCGCATGGTGCGTCCGCTACTGCTGCCTTCTACAAGGCTGTCAAAGCTGGCGGGCAACACACCGGCCGCCGCGTCAAAATCGACTATTCACAGAGCGCAAATCCGAATACCGGGGGCCGACCTGGTCGCATGGCCAATGCGAATGACGGTACCCGTGACATCGGCAATTCCCCAGCCGCCATACTCCTCTTCCGTGGGCTGGATCCTTTGTCAGGACCTCAAGCAATCGAACTCGCGATGAAAGCGTCGTCGGGCCCACATAAAGAAGGGGCGAAGGGTATGAAGAGAATTGTCCTCATCAAAGACAAAACAACGCTGGCTAGCTGGGGTTTTGCCTTTGTCGAATTTGTCGACGTCCAGGTAATCGTCCAGTTTAACGACGCTTCTTGGCGCTTTAATCTTTCTCCCCTGCAGGCTGCATCTACTGTGTTAGCTGCGACTATGTCACCTCAAATCCATCCCAATGGCTTTCGCATCTCCGACCGTCCGGTCGCTACGTCGTTTGCCCATCCGTACTCTTTCCAACCCATCTCTGACCCAATTCTGAGAGACGAAGCCTGCCTGCCTTCATCTTTGACCCTGGGCGGTGTGGAAGATCAATGGGTCAGATATTGGGATGAAGGTGCCACTACCGCAAAGTTGGAGTACGAGGTCGAAGTTCCCGCTCAACAGCCTGTTCCTGCAAAGGAGAAGGAGAAGAAGAAGAAGAAAGGTCCCGTCCCGTCCCATTTATCTCGCAATGTGATACATGCTTCTGATATTTGGTCTCCAGTTGCCGAGGCTGTATCTGCCGTTCCTGCGGAGGCATCTACGTTGCCTGTTTCCGACAAGCCCGTCACACTAAGCTTCAAGGGTGGTAACAAACCGGCGAATCCAACCGGTCAGTGGTTTCGTCGTTGCTCAGTGCTCTATCCAAATGCTGTGCAGGTTCCAGTGTTGCAGCCGCTTCTACGCTCGGATTCTCTATGACGGACGAGGGAGATCCTGATGTTGATGAGGGAGACAGGGCCGCCTCCAATGAAGATCCCAAGGGTTTGTCTCATCCGAGATATGAAGAACGTTCTTCTGGACATGTATATTGATGGTTCGTGCGCAGTTGCTGCGGCCAAGAAAGTGGCTCCCTTGATTGCCAGCAAAAAGGTAAGTTTGAGCGCTTGGTGGCGCGTTCCCATCTAAGTTGCGTTCTAGACGGCGAATAATATCACAAAGTGGAACCAAGTACAGGAAGTACTGAGTACAGGTCAATCTACGCCAAGCAATCTCGAGGTAAGCAGCGCATTTCCATCTTACAAATGATGATCCGAACCTTCGACCCAGGTTGCTGTACCCGCGAAGGTTACAACGCCGGAAACGAAGATAACACCCGTTCCTGCCGCTCTTCCTGAAGAAACCGAATTCGAGTTCTCTGATGTGGGCAAGGTTGCTTGCCTGTTGTGCGCACGGCAGTTCAAAACACTCGATCAACTCAAGAAGCACAACAAAGAGTCTGACTTACACAAGGTTCCTTATCTTTTTTTGAGCGCACCCACAATGCTAAAAATGCCAACAGCGAAACTTTAAAGACCCGAATCTGCGAGAGGTAGCGCGCGGAAAGGTGAAAGCCGCCCAAGCAGCCGCTGAATCGAGCGGCGCCGGAGCGTCCACCCCCAAGTATCGCGACCGGGCTTCGGAACGACGTATCATGCACAACCAGCCGGACGTTCCATTACCCGAGGGTGTGGAGGACAAACGCAAGCAGAGGCGCACCGCAGAAGGCCCAACACGGCCGCCAACGCCGCCGCCACCACCCGTGAACCCAGGACAAGATGAGAGTAACGTAGGGAACAAACTGTTAAGAATGATGGGTTGGAAGGAAGGGACCGGTCTGGGCGTTGATAGCGACGGCAGAGTTGACCCTGTGTGAGTGCCGATATTCTCTCTCTCCTCCCTTTTTGGTCCTGAATGAAGCCCGGTTTTTTTTTTTTGCAGGCAGACGGCGATATACGCTACAGGCGTTGGCCTGGGCGCCAGCAAGGGCAAGGAGGTTGGGAAGTATCAGGAAGGCTACGCTGGTTATGTCAACATGGCGAAAGACTCGGTGAGTCATTTGGTTGGGTCTCTTCCCTGGTAGACCGCTGAACGTTTGTATTGTAGGCACGAGAGCGATACGAGAGTTAGTTGAGTTAATGTTATCGAGGGGGCACACTGTTGCTTTTTGATTTGCATACTGGTATATATAGCTCACTAAGTTCACCCGTCACTGCCTTGGGGTACGGAATCGTGGTTTGGCAACTGCCCGCGGGGCCATATTTTTATTTATTTCGTCAATGTGCATCGTTCTGCATCCTCCTGTGCCTCAGAACGATTCTACACAAGTGGTCGTGTGACCTGAAATTGTCTACGCCACCGCCACCAATTCAACAGTCCCGTCAATCGGCCTCCCTGTGTAAACATATTCTCACACCTCACTCAAATTGTTACGCACAGGGGGACGTATTCGGGGGTCGAGGTCGAGTGTTCGGGGTTGATGCGAGACCCAGTGTCTAGGTTAGTGATTCGAGAGAAAAGCAGAAGTCGATATTCGTGAATCTAGGATACTACAGCGGGTGACTTCCCGTGGCGTCTGGAGCCTCCAGATTATTCTCTAGACCGGAGTTTTCTCCAGATTGCCGAGGTGCCGGCCAGGCACGCCGCTCACATAATTTAGCTCAAGGTCCTCCAGATGATTTATCTGGCGGATCCTCTCGACCCTCCGCTAGAATATTAGTAATCCTCTAGACTTGAAAACTAGACCCGGTGGAAAGGCGACCGGGTTCGGGGGATATCCGAAATGATCATTTCCCCTTGCTTTGTCATTTCTGGCACATATTTTTTGACAAGTTTTTTGACAAGAAACACCAACTCTCCGGAGTTGATTTTCCTGATTACAAATTTTAAGTCCAGCCAGTCTGGAAATTAATCTGGAGCCTCCAGATCCCACGGGAAGTCACCCAGTATTCGAGTCAGAATGTCCCATGTCAAAATGTAGTAATCGAGTCATACCAAGCGTAACACAAATGGGGTATTGAAGTCATTGACTTATAACTAATAACTAGCTAGTTTATTTGTCCATAACGCACACCACGTCCAATTCCTTAACAAGATCATTGCTCAAGACCACAAGCAGATGACCGAAGCCAAGAGCACGCAAACCGCGACTGGGATCGCGAAGATCGAGTGTCCACTGCGAATGGCGACTGCGGCGTTGCTGTTGGAGCTGCTCGCCTTGGCGGGGTTTGAACCGTAGGACAGGGTTCCCGAATATGCGGGCTGGAGCGTCGAACTGATCACTGGCGAGGTTGCCGACACAGAGACAGTCGCTAAGCCCTCCTCAACCTGGAAGTACATACCCTAAGAGAGCCAAAAATGAATGAATGACACTCATTGACTAGGTCGCTTGAATAGTAACGTACCGCAACAGGGGCACCGAGATGGCTTTCCTTTAGAAGTGGCGCTCGTAAATACAACGCACCGGAGAGCTAAAAAAAAAACACACCGAAATGTAATCAGTGAGCTCGAAGACGGAGACGCCAACGTTGGGCTGGCTCAGGTTCCCCGGAGGAGAGAACGTCGGGGGCTGTGGAAGCAACAAGATCACATAGCTATAGCGATAGCGAGTCGCACATGAGTTCGGTAGAGTCCCCACAGAAGGGGTAAAACGAACCGATGCGGTCCGCTGCCCGCGGCCGGAGCTGGTCCAGCGTACGAAGTAACCGCCACGCCGTCCGCAGTGCTCACGTTCAGCGTGGGCAGCAGCGTGGAATTAGTGGAATTGCCTGTGATGGTTGTTAGCGCGATCTCGGACTCCGCGGGAGAATTATTTTTTTTCGGGAGAAAATTTTTTTTTTTGCGCGTACCGGTTAGAGTGACGTTGTTGACGAGCCAATGGCGCGTCTGCTCATTTGTTGTCTCGTTCGTTCCGACAATGCCGGCGTCGACCATGACAAGGGTAAAGTTGCCCGTGAGTGACACGGTGCCGTTCACAGGGAAGACGTCGACTAACGGAGTCGACGCCACCTCTACAAATAACGCCCCCGCCCCCGCCGCAGTTAGTATTTTATTTAGGTCATGAGCCAATAGTCGGAAAAAGGTGACGCACGGTCTTTTGTAAGGTTTTGGCCCGGAGAGATAGCACCAACGCCAGGAAAGGTGACGTTCATGATGGCAGAGGGATCGAAAGTCGCGAGGAGGGACGGAACGATCCCAGCATTGTTAAAGTGGGCCTCAATGGCAGAAATAGCAAGAGCATTGCCGTCGGTGATCTGGGCATTAACGAAGGAGCCCAGGAAGTAAAGAGCGAGGCTGGCGGAAAGAAAGAACATGGTTGCAGAGAAGCAAAGTACGTTATGAGCGCTTTATCGCTTAGCGCCCGTTAATATGTGTGTTGTCACGTGATGTTTGTACAAAGAAAAATATAGATAAAATAATAGTCGGTACAGAAGTATTTGAGCGGTAGGTATACTAGGTGCGTGCCAAGGTGTCTACAAGATACATTCAGTAGAAATTAGTCCTCTCTTCCAGTGTCCGAGCCATCGTCCGAAAACGTTCCCAAGCCAGTGAGCAGCAACGATCCTTTGTCCGTCCCTGGAGTGCCGACAGGACTACCCAGAAGGCCATGGGCCTCGAGCTCTGCAGCCAGCGCCGCAGCCATGGTACCCGGCCGCAATCGACGCCGCTTGGGTTTCGTGGGCGAGGTAGGTACGACCGATTCTGACAGGGAACCATCCGTCCTGAGCCGCTCCAGCATGCCCAGCGCTTTGTCCGCCGTGGCACTTCCAAACGCCAACGCCGAAATGGGGGACACTTCCTTGTCCGGAGGTGGCGACGCCGGTTCTCTCGTGCTGACGGCACTCGGACGCGCTCGGCGGGCGCGCCGTCCGATATTGTTGCCGTTTCGCAGCTGCTCCAGCAGGTTGTCGAGGACAGCCGTCTCCTCGGCTTCCTGCGCAAGGGAATCCTCAGTCGCTGCTTTCTTCCGACTTAATTTCGCCTCGGCGGCTTGCTTCCTCTTCTCCATTGCGAGCCTCTCTTCGGCAACCGTTCTGTTGTCGACCTGGCATTTCTGCTCCCAGTCCCATCGTCAGAAGTCCAGACAAGTGCGACCCGTGAATCACGTACTCGATAGGACGTTATGAAGGTCTTGAAGACTCCATAGAATTCCGTAGATGACATATTCTTGTCGTCCTCACCGAAGTATTTGACCACATCCGTGAACAACGTGTCTGCTGCGTTTACATCATCGTTAACATCTTCCATCTGCCGAGTCGCCTTTCCCAAGAAGCTCCACATCTGCTTGGAGTACCGGTCATTCTGCTCGACCTCAGAGAAATGGTCGTTGAGTTCTTGGCGAATCGACCTGAGCCCGTCTCGGAGCTCTGTGAGGCCTTTCCGGACGTCCTGGAGATTGACTAAAAGAGGTCGATCAACTGGCTCAATAGTATGCAAGGAAGGAACATGCCTCGGTATGCCTCTGCGGGTGCGCTGAGCTCTTCGACGAACTCTTCCATGTCGGGGAAATGCTTTGCCACGGTGCGCTCGAGGAAATGTAAAAGCGTGGTATTGTTCACTGACTTGGTATCAACAAGCTAGGAAAGGAGGTAGTCAGACACCGGGGTTCTGATAGAAAAGCTTAGGTGACTTACTTTGTTGATACTGCTAACCCTGAATCCGAAGGCTCCGCCTTTGATACCAGTTCCATTCATATAGTTCCCGACAAGTAGAATAAGCTATAGGTGTCGCAGAGACGGTTAGTCGATGTCCAGCACGGAAAGCGAGGAAGCTCACGCTTAATAACTCCTTGAAGCGGCTAGCGCTCATGAGACTCTTCCCAGCTTCCGACAATTTTCGGGCACTCTACAACCGCAGGTTCAGGAACGGCTCAAGTGAGGGCGAATACTGACGCACCTCGTCAAGTAGCGCCCACTGTTCATCGAACGAAATCCGGTAGAGCATACCATTAATTCGCGGAACCAGTCGCTCTATCTGTATCAGCTTAACCATTAGGCGGTCCGCAGGATGTAGGCCCGCCAACTCCTCCGGATCCGCATTCCGGTAGATGTTCAGCTTGCCGACCTGTGTGACACGAGCGGTATCAGCGAGTTTATTCACGGAGCACGCAGCACGGAGTCAGCATTCACCTGTTCCGGGGTTGGAACCACGCGCTTGAGCTCGCTTAGGAAGACTTGCGTGCACACCACAGGGTCAAATTCTTTGATCCCCTGGGCAATTTCCTCGGGGGCGAGCTTTTTGACTCGTTGGACGAGGATTTCTTAAGAGGCGTTAGGTTGGACAGGTGATAAAACTCTCGGCGTAGAACGGGGACTGACCGACTCGTTTCTTAGTTTGAGGGTCGAGAACACTCTTCAATTCTGCACGTTTCTGCCGTGCTAGCAGTAACAAAAAAGGCGATCAACGGGAATGCACTGGGCAACTTTCACAGACAGATAGTAGCACACCTAAAAGGTTGATTACGAGTTGTTTAGCTTTGAAGTCTTCCTCCATTTCCGTCCAGATGCCATCATTGGATAACTTCGCTATCATTTCCTTTTCTTTGGAGGGTTCTTCCTGCTGCCACAAAGTATTGGAGACTTGCTGGTGAGGTAATTTGTCCCATTGCAATTGTTTCATCTTCGTGTTCGGCGTAATCGGCATATCTTTGCGTGCGGCAGACGCGGGATTCAGGTTGGCTCCCAAAAGGAACGAGGAACGTGCGGAGCCAGGATATGAGTCCTGACCCATGCCAGGTGGGGGTGGAGGCGGTGGCGGTATACCTGAAGCTGCTGTAGGCGATAAACCAAACCTTGGAGGCGGTGGCGGTGGCGGCGGCGGAGGTGGTGGTGGCATGAGCCCAAACATCCCTGGTGGAGGTGGCGGCGGGGGTGGAGGTGGCGGCGGCGGAGGAGGCGGCGGCGGCGGGGGAGGCGCTTCGGCGCTGTCGTCGGACGATGTCGCCGGGCCTATTTGGGCATTGTCTGGGGACGTCGGATCACGCTTAGAAGCGAGGTGTTTTCTGAGCTGTTCTGCGAGGGAACCGACGCCAGGCGGGCGAGTTCC
This sequence comes from Lactarius trivialis, assembly GCA_003315845.1. Taxonomy (NCBI): domain Eukaryota; kingdom Fungi; phylum Basidiomycota; class Agaricomycetes; order Russulales; family Russulaceae; genus Lactarius; species Lactarius trivialis. Next base: position 19,136 of record QFDV01000647.1, read on the forward strand.
GTCCATGGAGGATGGAGCGGACTCCTCCGTAAGGGTGGTCCCGCTTAGGGTTGCACGGTCGTAATCACTTTCCAGGTCCTGATCGGAGGATCGTCTGGAGTCACCGGTAAGTAAGGTGGGTGTGCTCGACTTTTTCGAGAGAGAGCCTTCGTCAGCTAGTCGACGATCCTTAGGTCGGGGGGATCTATTGAGGCTTCTCGGACTAGCGGCATTGCCATCCTTCGGAGCGTACTACATATCTCGGGATTAGGATCGCCCAAGGCCCGGAGTTTTATCAGTACGTACCATCCTCACACCGGCGGCCAGTTGCAGTTGAATCTGCTCCTTCACATCAGCCTCATCAGCATCCATGAACTGCGATGTTCGCCCATTTGGCGCTTCAGACATGTGTCCTGATTTCGCCGATTGGTGACCCTTCTTCGAGCGAGTTTGTCTCTTAAGCCTCGACTTGCCAGGGGTGGCGTCTGGATCATCAGAACCACTCTCGTCATCACTTTGGTCGCCCTTGCCCCTCTTCTTCGTAGGATCCTTGTCGCGACCTTCGAGAATACTAATTGTCTTGGTCCTTTCCAAGTGTTTCTCCAACGTCGCCATGAGGGTTTTGCGGTCCATGGCGTTGCCGTTGTGCAGGATTCTGCTCACACCGTCGCTACCAAGTTCTTTGAGCATCCGGAACAGCTCCATGATCTGGGCCTCGAGTTGTGTGATTTGTTCCTCGTAGGTTGATTTCTGCGTCTCCAGCTGTGTCTGCAATCGGGCCGTGGTCTCCCGTGAAATCTGGAGCTTCTCATCCAGACTTGCGATCTTGCCTTTGAGCACACCCACAAGACCGTCGCCGCCACCCATCACCTCGCTTTCGAGAGCCTCCTTCTCCAGTTCAAGACGACGAAAATCTGCACGCATCTTGGCCGCATCTGCCTCCACGACCCGATGCTGGTCGGCATCGTTGAACTGGGCGATGATGCTCTCTACCGACTTCCCAAGGCGTTGTTCGGCGCCAGCGAGCTTGTGATCCATGACGACATCCGTGACCAAGGAATCTAGTAGTTGATAGTATTGCACCATTCCGGGGCCATCCTCCCGTATGATCAAGAGGTGCTGGAGGATGGAGAGGAGATGGTCATGCGCCCTCGTATTATATGTCCGGGCTTTGAGTGCAGCATAGACGTCGCCTATGTCAGTCATGTCTTTGAGAATCTCCTGGTCTAGACGCTCGCGTAGTTCCTTCTCGTCGTTGTCGATCGTTTCTTGCAGTGCATTCAGCTGCGTGTTCAGCCGCTCAAAGTTGAAGCTGCGACAGAGCTCTACTATTCGACGCAACCCAGCAGTAGCCATTTGACTGTGATGGTGGATACGAAGGTCCAGGTCTTCCGTGTTTTCGAGGATGCCATTTATGAGGATGAGGTTGCTTAACTGGGGATCGACTCAGTGAAAACAGCAAAGGGTTGTTTGATCGGATACACGCGTACCGCGTACTCGTTGATATTGCTTTCAGTGGCAGCATTTCTTCGAACCTCGTCACTTGCACCGACTAGACTCCCCATTTTTCCCCGTCCAGAGATAAACCTCTCGAAACTTGCGAACCAGTACGCATAGGGAGAGTTTCCTGCATCGTTAGAGATGCTCACAGTTTCCAGAGCCCCAGTGACGAGAATCAGTGCTTCAGAGTCCCGGTAGGTCAGGAATGTCAAGAGCTCGACAACAAGCTTTCTAACAGCCAAGCGGGGTGAATTCAGCGAGGACGCAATGTGCGCAACAATAAGGTTGTGATTGAGGGCCTCGTCCGTGGCATACTAGGGTACGTAGGTCAAAACATTGCTTGGTAGCACTTTCGTAGGCATACCTGAGAATTAAGAATTTGCTTTACACAACGGATAACCTCGTATTCCAGCTGATGGTCGGTTTCCGTCCTAGGAGACAGTTAAAGAAAGTAACGAGACGATGGACTGGTTGGGCTGACCTTTGCATTCCCTTAACACTGATGCGCGAAAGTGTTTGAGCAAGTACGCTGGTACCTTGCATCTCAACGAACTGCCGAAACCACCTGTGGGGGACGGTGACGAAGACAAACGCTTCAGATTAAAGGGAAGATAAAAGGCGAGCAGGGTAAAACGCACCAGACCTCATGACCCCTCAATGAGACGAGAAGCCCAGAAGCCCCCTTGGGTGTGATTGAGTTCTCTAGAAACTTAGTAAGATACCACTGCGGAGAGCCTTCCTCGTAACCGCCTGTCCGGCTCTGTTCTGTGACCTTCTTGGCCTTCGCCTTTTCATCTCTCCAGCGTATTTGCTCGTCACTTTCTACCATTTGCCATTTTTGGTCGATAGTGAGAGGCGGCAACTTTCCTAGGTCACGGGTCCTTATGATGTTCTCGAATAATGCCTCGATCTCCGCGTTGTCATCTGGCCGGGGGAAGTTGAAATCGTCCATGGTTCCATGTCTGTGGAAATGTGAAAAATGGTGGTGGCTGTGCGAAGAGTGTGGTTCAGATTGAACTGTGTAGCGCGAAGAGCGATTGTCCGAACGGGCAGATGAGGAGGACGTCGGACGTGTGGTCACGGAGGAGGCGGCGGAAGCGAGAGCGGGTGGGGATAATGGTGTGGGAGGGATCGGAGGGAGGGTCTGAATGGAGTCGTGATTGGAAGGACTTCGCCTACCCGAAGAGCTCCCGCTCTGCCGAAGCTTACGGGCAGTAGAAGAGGAAGATGGACTAGAAATTGAATTGGTAGATTCGCTACGATGAGTGGAAGAGTCGTCGGTCACCAGAGATGCACTCGGTGAACCGGAACGCGGGTTGGCCGCGCTGGCTGCAGCAGCGTATGCACGTTCTCGTTCCGCCCTGGTGCGTTGCAGCGTTCGGAGATTGAGTTCAGTGCCATTGGCAGTAAGCGTGGGGTTCGTTGTCGGTGCAGAGATAGCGGCGGCCCCCGCTGGACGGCCGACCGCGATTGGGGGGCCAGGGAGGACTCTGTCGTATGGAACGGAGCGTAGGTCCTGACTAGAGATGGAGGATTGTCGTGCGCGGGACTTTTTCCTGCCAAAGATTGTGTCCATGAGTGTGTCTGATGTCGTTGTTGAATCGTGGTGGCCGTTAAAGTATGGGTGAACACAGCTTAGAGATGAGCTACCATCTTGTGCCCATTTCCCGGCTGCCAGACTGTCTACTCACCGACATTTTCATCCTCATACGTGATATCGAGTACGCTAGCTCTTCCTCGCCCCCCTGCCTTCGTGTCAGCCACGTATGCAGAGCTTGGCGCAACGCTGCTCTTCAGTGCGCTCTCTTATGGACCGACATCCTCTTTCGCCCACCCCAATGGACCCCCGTCATGCTCCATCGCGCCCGAACCGCCCCTTTGACCGTCAGAGTCTTCATATATTCGCAGGACATCGCAAACGATGCCTTCCTTGATTCCCTGCGACTTGCGCTCTCTCACATTCGCCACATACGATACCTTTCCATCGGTCTTTGTCTTACGTTCAACTATCCCCTAGACGATCTACTCTCCCCTTTAAAGTCTGATTCGCCTGATATTCTGGAACAGCTACGATTATCATGCTCCATTTGCTGCTTTAGTCAGTTCAATCCCCCCTTCAAGATCGCGCCGAAACTGTGCAAATCGGAGCTGATCCGTTGTCACGCTGACTGGAAGTCGTTTTACTCCGTAGGGGATTTAACCACTTTAGTCCTCGAGGACATCCCTGTTTCCTCGCGTCCATCCATAGAGAACATTATTTCTGTCCTTCAGTCGATGAACAGGTTGGAGACACTTGAGCTCATCCATGCGCTTCCAGAGCTCCCCATGACGGTCAGGACCCTTCCCCCACCCCAAGGCATCGTGCAATTTAGGCTTGAATACTTATCACACCTCTCACTTTCGGGTTTCGTCCTGGATTGTGCGAACATCATGCGCTACTTTGTTATGCCACGTTGTAGGCGTGTGCGCCTCGAGACAGAAGCCCGTTGGGCGCTGCACGAAATCGCATTGGCTGTCTCTCCTCTCTCAAGCATCGTATCATCTATTTTCAACGAGTCCGATGACCAAGAAATACACTATGACGGAATTATACAACAGATAGACGACGACGAAATCGAGATTATATTTCTACCCGCATCAGATCTTTTCGGAGTCGCCGGTTACGACGTTTACGCGAACCTGATTTGGCGCCCCTCTCGTGGGGGCACTATCATGGATACCTCTCCCGGGTTCGGAAGCCTCCTATTAGCTCTACCCCTCAGCTTGGTCACAAGATTCCGTGCCACCTCATCTTTGGAACACATAGACAGCACCGGGTGGCTTAGGGTGATACGCTGTCTATCCCGCGTCAAGAGAGTCGAACTATCAGGAGGACATACATATGGCTTCGTTAACGCGTTCCATGAGGCACACGCCTCCCTTCTGCCACCCTCCAATGGGCTCGACACTGCCATCTTACCTGACCTTGTCTCACTCACAATTGAACACGCTCACTTCTCTTTTCCCCTGGGGAATAACCAACTCTTTTCCACTCTAACGCGTTCCTTGACTTGGCGACAGCAACTACAATTGCCCGTCCCGGACATCGTTCTCCAGAACTGTCACATCACACCCCGGCAACTGGCCACCTTGAATTGTTTAACGCCGAAGATTGTTGAATGTACTGGCGAGCCCGAAACCTGGGGAGTTGGAGAGTTGGATGACGAATCGAGCGATGAAGACAATTCAGGGGACAGCGACGAGGATTGATTGTACTCTCCAGTTAAACCCCACGTTTGATGTGTGGGTGCTGGTTGTGGACTCAAAATTGACACCATCATGATGTGGTGGCAGCTTGAAGGGAATTACGAATTTCACGAAATTTTATTGTTACGCCGTGCAAAGAGGTAATTGAGTACGTATGCTTCGCCCTTGGCTCTCCACCCAAAGCCGGTACGGGTGCGAGAACACGGATCGTCGGACGTTCCTCGTTGCCGATGATCTACCGCTGATCTACCACTTCGGATTCCCTATGTCGGCGCTTTAGCGCAGATCCGCGCCGCCGCTACAGGGACGACTTCTCGACCCGCACATGTGTGGCGTTGTGCTAAATTAAATCTCACTACAATTGAGCGGACGAATATCCATTGGGCGTAACTTACCGACAATGGAGCTCTCAAGATACTGTAGAGATACCAAATGCCATTGGCAGATTTTACCTGAACACGTGAGATTCGAGTTGAGACGGATCACATCCAACTTCCCAACTTAACGCTTCCCGCCATCACCGAGTTCCCCGCCAGGAGAAACCCTTTCGTTCTTTAAATCTACTTCGCTCCTTACCAGTAATGGACTCTTCAATCATTTCACCGTGTGAGTTCTGCGCTGGTAATGCCTTGGGTTGGCTGGCGGACGTCCGCCGCGTACAGTTCTAGACCGCCATGGCTGACTTCGGTCCTTCATTGTTTATTTTTTTCCGCCCCTCTTCACAGCTGTCGCGCTCGCCGGCGTTCTCTCCGGGGCTTTCATGATTATCTTCAGCGCCGCGCTCATACACCTACTCCTCCTGCGCCGCAAAGCCAAACAGAAAGCTCGTGCATCTCGACGGCTGATCGCGCTTGACGGCCACCACGGCACGACGTCGTCGTCGCAGTCAGACTCGGACCTGGGCTCGCTGGAGGCGGCGGAAGGTGGCGGGGAGGAGAAGGGCTCGCGATTGTCGCTCAATCTGACGCCCAATCAGCCTATCTTTGTCGACGTCGAAGCGGTATATGGCGGTGCTGGCATAGGCGGCGGGGCGCAGGCGGGTTTGCAGCTGCTCTTGACGCCGCCGACGCCGCGACGCGAGATCCCGTGATACGAGTTCTCGTGCACGTGCACCCTGGCCCCCATCACGATCCTTGACATCACGATCCTTGCCATGATCACGACAAGTCACCACGACGTTTCCGTTTCCGTTTCCGCGACTGGAAACCGTGCCAATATATATCTGTATTTTTTCACCCCTGAAATGGCCTGACAGCGATACTCCATGAGGGTTTCGCACGGCTTCCTTCGTCGTATCACGAAGTCGCCGTGGCGTGCTAAGCTCGATGATGCCGCACGCGCGGTGACCACCCTACATGCTGCACACGCGAATTGTGCATGCACGTTAAACAGACGTCAGTGTCAAGCCCTTGAAGGAAGGATCATACCATGTATGTGAGCGCATATTGCCAACTTCTGTGAACGCACCACGTCGGTCACCCCTAGATCTTACAATATGCCGCGAGGCTCAGTTTCAACTTGAACGACCCCCACAAGTCCGACCGTCGATCTAACCCTTTCGTGAGCCATCCTGTAGTTCCCTGCTCCCTGGGTCTTTGGTCTTCCTAGTCTGAGATCCGGTTCCCCGTGGCCCAGGGCTGGCTGCGGTGCCCCTTTGCCTCGCGCCTCGGGTCCATCTCGATGCGTTTCCGGCCGTCGCACTTCCGGTGGACGCTTCCGAGCTGCAGAGCGATGACCCACCTCGGTCGGTTTCGTTGGTACTGTACTACCTGAGGCCTGAAGGCCTAAAGTGTCAAGTGAATCCTGGCATGGGTTTCAAAAAGGGCAATGAACAATCATTTGCTCGCCTGGGAAGAGACTAAGTCATGTGGCCCTATGCACCATCAGGTTCATGCACGTTCAGACAGACCGGTGGAGCAACGCAGTTGTGTTGGCATTTTGTTTCGAGAAGAATATGCATGCATACTGTATGGTAAGGTAGTATGCATTTTAAGATGTGCTGTTCGGAAGCAATTCAAATTGCATGAGGCTGCTCGATGGATTGTCTTGCACAAGCTTGTCAAATGCCTTAGCTGATATAGCCATGTCTTCTTCTGCTTTTGCTTTTTCTACTCAAGCGGGTGCAAGCGGTTGACCGTGACCACTAGTAGGCCTCGGCCTCGGCTCGAAACGTCTTCGATATTATTTGACCTCGAGATTACCAAGCTGTACTACAAACACGACAGCTCCGTCTGCTGCGTCCGTCACTCTCGCCTCGGTCGTGCTGCTAGTTATCACCTTATCACTACACCTCCCATAGGGTCGACACTTACAACTCGCTACACTATGACCGCATGGAGGCCCGAAATAACTCTGGACGATAATCGGATGCGGATCTTACTGTAGTGCTGTGAAAATACGATCCGGGCGGGCGACAACAGGATCATGCGGATACAAAACAAAACAATTACAGGAGATATAACGCCGGGGCTACACGCCTGATAAAAATTCTCATCTCCGAATCGGCCTATGCCAGTGGTACCTGATTTGTACGCCGAGATGCAGTATTACAGTAGAGCTGTTGTTACAGTTGTTAGGGAACGCTATCTCCTTTACAATATCTCCTGCTATCTAATATATCGCTTAACCACGGGTATGTGTGTGGTCAATGACTTGTCCATTGGCCCACCATGGCCTAACCAGAGGATGATCAACCCGATTTCGGCATAGGGTGGGTTTGTACTATTCGACCGGCGGTGGGGGTTATCAACTTGAACCAGAAGAACAGAGCACCGAGAGGATGGGAAGAACGAGACCTAGTACTCTGAGATATCACCATTACAGGACCCTATTAAACGCCATTCCGGTGGGTTGAGTTAGCGACTTACAGTAACACTGGCGACGAGTTGTTGATAAACAAGTTTGATTCGAGTTCGAGTCGACGCTGCTGATATGAACTCACTCGCGGCAGCAACGCGCGCTACAGTCATACGTTCTCGATTCGGCTACAATAATGCGCGTCTTCTTCCATCGCCGCGTATGTTCAGCATGACAACATATTCGGCGTCTCTATGACTATCGTCTAATGGGATGCATTCATTCTACAAAGAGTACCCTCGTTCCCAGGACAGACTCGTCCTGAAAGTATTCTCTCTGGATATATAAACTGATTCAAAAAAGAGGTAACTGCTCTCATTATTCTGGCCTTTCCCGTCGTCCCTCATGCGGGCACTTCTTCCGGTCTTGGCGTTTTGTTCCATAGTTCTAGCATCTCTCTCCCAACGTACCAACCACGTCACCCATGAGGAACGCACGGCACCTATTGGATGGGTGAAGTCTCGCAGAGCGGACGCAGATCATAACATTCCTTTGCGTATTGGAATGAAGCAGCAGAACCTCCACATGCTCGAAGACCTTCTCATGAACGTCGCACATCCCGAATCATCAGCATATGGCAAACACTGGACTCCCAAAGAAGTGGTCGACTACTTTGCACCGAGCGAGTTGACTGTGGACGCTATCCGAACGTGGCTCCGTGGTTCTGACATTGCTGAAGACAAGCTCCGACATTCCCTCAACAAGGGGTGGATCGAGTTGAACGTGACAGTAAATACGGCCGAACGATTGCTAAACACAGAGTACCATATTTATGAGCACCCGTCGGGCGCGAAGCAGATTGGTACGCTACTCGGAAGTTACCAGTACTCGCGAGTTGACTAACAGGATCATTGACATCAAGGATGCCTTTCTTACTCTGTACCCGAACATATCAGCGACCACGTCGAGATTATCGAGTCAACATCGCACTTAAATCGTGTTCGGGAAAATCCTGCGCGCATGCGCAAACGAACGAACCTTGACCAGACCCACGGCCTGCAGACCACGTTTTCGCTTCTAAATTGTGATCTACAGTTGACCCCGGAGTGCATACGTGCCCTGTACGATTTCTACTATACACCAAATGCGACAGCGAAGAACTCTTATGGAATTGGTGAACTTTTAGCCACGTCGTTTTGTAGTCTCCACTAAACCGTCCCTCAGCTGAATTCACGCCACAAGCGTACCTTGCCTCCGATCTTGATTTATTCTTCAAGTGCGGATATTTCTCTCGGCGCCAGGCCGATGATAACCAGGATTGTTTAGGAAATTCTCGCCCACGCAGGTTGGGCAAAGGCCCATACTCGTCTCTATCGACGGAGGCAAGTCCCCGTTTACTCATGTCAAACGCAACTGATACCTGACAGGTCTCGTCCAAACCGCCTCTCAGAAATATGAGGTCAACGGAGAGAGTGACTTGGACCTGGAATATGCTATGGCATTGACCTATCCACAGCCAATCACTCTGCTGCAGACTGGTGACATCGTGGAGGGTTGGTGGTAGTTTCCTGTGAGACCAACCTCGTTAATGTTCATCAGGTGGCGACTTTAACGATTGGCTGGATGCTGTCGACGGTTCCTTCTGCATGCCTGGGGGTGTAGATGGCTATCCCGACAACCAGCCCGGAGGCTACAATAGTTCGCAAAACTCTTGCACATTTAAATCAAGCTAACGTTCCACTTTAGAGTCTGATTGTGGGACAGTCAAACCACCTTTCGTTGTCTCCATCTCTTACGGACAGGACGAGGGTACAGCCAACCATCGACGCGCCCATCGCCAGTGCACCGAGTACGGAAAACTCGGGTTAATGGGAACGACCGTTCTATACAGCTCAGGAGATTTCGGGGTCGCTGGTTATAATAACACTTGTCAGAACTCAAGCGGTGAGCGCGTTCGGTGAACAACTAGACACGAGCGCAGGGCTCACACCTTCAGGCGTGAATGATCCGAGTCATAGCATCAGAGCAATCAGGTTCAATCCTGAATTCCCTGCATCGTGCCCATACGTGCTTGCGGTCGGAGCCACGCAAATTAATTCTGGCGCGACTGTAAATGATCCGGAAAGCGCGAGCGAGCGGTTCATATACAGTGGAGGAGGGTTTAGCGACATCTTCCCGATGCCGTCATACCAAAAGGCAGCAGTCACCAAATTCTTGAAAGAGCACCCTCCGCCCTATAGTGCGGCTCAGTTCAACAACTCCGGAATGGTAGCGTTACCAATCTAATTCTGTGGTTAGTCTGCTGATAAATTCTCTCCAAGGCACGCGGCTTCCCCGATTTGTCCGCTAATGGGTGAGCCCTGTTATGATAGTATCAGGTGCACGATACAATATTCGACTCATTCTTGGAAGGGCGAACTATGTTGTTGCCGTGGACGGTCTGTTCGTACTCGTGTATGGAACCTCTGCTTCCTCTCCTGTCGTGGGGTCAATGATTGCCATGATAAACGACGCGCGGCTTGCCGTAGGGAAGGGATCCGTCGGTGAGTTTCACAGCCCATCCACCGCAGGCAAATGCCCTTAATTTGACCCGCAGGCTTCATTCATCCCGCAATTTACTCCCCAAAATTTGCACATGCATTCAATGATATTACCTCTGGGAAGAACCCAGGCTGTGGTATGTGTTATTATTTGAGGATAAGCTCGTTATACTCAAACGTGTACCTCAAGGAACGGATGGTTTTCCTGCGTACGTATATGCTCCAGTAATCCGTACCTAGTTGCTAAACGTCTATGAAGTGTGAAGGGCTGGGATCCCGTCACTGGTACGTCGCGCTTCTGCTTTCTCCCCATGAGCAGCTTCCTCATCGTGTCGTCGTGGAAAGGTCGGGGCACGCCTAAGTTTTCGAAACTTCTGCACTTGTTTCTTGAACTCCCCTGAGTACGGAGTTGGCCAACGATATGTAAGGCATCCCGAATTGTTATCCTAATCTTAATCATGTATATTCCTTCTGGAGGGGAAAGGCTTGCGCTCAGACAGAGGACTGTGTACAAGACTTGGTACAAGATAAAATTATTTACGAGAAAGACTTACTTGGCAAACAACGAGTGCCTGCCGAATGTTTTGACTTGCACTCAGGCAGCGGCGATGTACGCATTCAATAATGCTACCAAAGACATACTAGTCAGGCCTCGACTCTTCACATATATGCAGTAGTAAGGCAGCAGAAGCCAGGAACCCACACCCCCTTACGTAAGCCCTAACTTAGGTTAGGGTTAGACATATTGGAGCAGGGAGGGGTGATGCACCGGGAACCTCACTCA
>QFDV01000660.1:2394-21808 GCA_003315845.1 Lactarius trivialis
GGCACCATTGGAAGTGACTCTTCTCTTGGAGGCTTCGAGGGTACGCCGCGGACGACGCGTACCGTCGCCTGGGGATCCTGTTGCCGCTGCTGATGATTCCTCGCTTGGTCTGCCGTGCCCGGTGCAGAGGTGCGCGGACCTTGCTCGTTGTTCGTTTCCGCAATGGCATTGTCGAGCGCGGCGAGGGTCCCCACAGACAGATTGGTTGCATTCGAACTCGGGCGCGACGTCACCGTGAACGATGGGGGTTCCTGGCGCTCGCGGATTGGCGTTGGTGTGATATGAGGAATCGGTGCTTCACTCGGTGCTTCGCTCGAAGCTGAAGACGACGGAGGAGGGGGGAAAGTGGAGTCGGGCTTCAAGGGCGAGGTGTCGATCTTGAACCCACCGGAACGGATACCCGGAGCAGACTTGGCTACTTTCGGCCTTGGCGACACAGACTTGGTTTGAGAACGAGGGGGAGGGGACGTCCGAGTGGAAAGCGCGGGAGATTGAGGCCGTGATTTGTCAGGTACCGCAGGAGGTGTAAACGCTTCGTCTTTGGAATCGGACGAGGATTCTGGCGACATTGGACGCGAAGGCTGTGATCCGCTAATCCCACTGGCCAGAGCTGACAGCCTCTCCCCGATTCCGAACGACGCCTTGCGAGGTCGCATTGGGGGCGAATCTTCCTTGGCAACGACCTGAGACGAGTCCTTCGACGGCTCTGGAGTGCGGATAGGTGGGGCAGTGTTTTCCCCAACCAACGCTCCAATATCAATCAGTGGCTTTGTAGGACGACGGGCAGGTGATCTAGAAGCGCGTGACATGGCACTTCCCGGGCGTGGGGGAGGGATTAGAGAGGCAAGAGGCGCATCATCTGATGACGACGATGACGAGTCCTCTTCAGAAGACGTAGACGCCCGCGATTGCGTCCGCGTAGGTTGTGTCAGCTTCGAGACTGGGAAGGGCGTCAAGTTAATCAACTCGCGGATTTGATCAAAAAAATATGACCGAAAACGGACCGACAGAATGCTTGGAAATCATGGAAGCACGCTTCGCCGCGGCATCTGGTACAAGCGCCGACGCCGAGACACTAGCGCGCTTGCGTGAGTAGACGCTCGAAGTGCGACTTGTCCAGCCTGGAGCTTCGAGATTCGGGGAGGATTGAAGAGATGGTGCTGGCCTGCTGGAATTTCCCGAATGTACGCCATGACCCACGTCGGACCTAGCGGAGCTGAACGCCGCCACAGGGGAAGTGCGATGTCCAAGCTCGGACCGCGTGCCCCCGGCAGACCGACTAGTAACCGTGCGCTTGCGGCTAGGCCGCAATGTGGCCTCTTCCTCGTCACTATCCGACTCACCCTCTTCAGAAGACTCAGAGGAGGTCATGCCGGCGGAGAGGAATAGGGGTGCGGTGGAGCTACGCGTTGGTGTCCTGCGAGGCACGGACAGGAGGGGTTGTGCCACTGTGTTGGGAAGCGGCGGGGGTGTGCCGGGCGTAGACGTACGTTTGCGGCTCCGTGCTTGGCCTGACACAAGACAGCTGTCACGGTCACCCGATATCGACGGAACAGGTGAGTTTGTGGCGCTGCGCCGTGCGTGCACCTCTCGAAACGCTGCCACAGAGATGCGCTGGGAACAGTCGCTCGCAAGGCTGTCTCCACGTGGGCGAGGACGAAGTGGTGGGTCTAAAGAATTTATTGGAGGTGAATCTGGATTAGGAGAGGTGGAAAGAGAAGAAGAAACGTGGCGGAAGGATTTCAAATTGAACGAGTCGGCGGCCGGAGGTGCAGGAGCCGCGGATGATGGGGACTGATGGGGTGGAGGAGTCGAGAGAGTTGCTTTAGATTTAGTGCGACCGCGAGGGCGTGCCCATGCGAATAGTCCAGCCTTGTTAGACGGCTTGGACGGTTGCAGAGGAGAGTGAGCCAGCATATGAGAGTCAGGATTGCTCATCGTCTCATAATTTCGCGCCGTGTCTCTAGAACCCTGACGGGAGTGCGTGAGAGGTAAATCCTGGGGGAGAGAGTGGGTAGATAAGGTATTATGTGGATCCGCATAACCACCGAAGATGACAGAGCGCGACGGAGGCGGACGTAAGGAGGGGGAGTCAGATAAAGAAGACTCGATAGAAAACTTGTGATGATCTTTTGCAGGGGGAACTGGGGGAACCGAGCTTTGGGTGGTCGTGGTAGAGAGCCTGCTAGAGGTGGACTGTTTCCTGCGGAAGGGTATCTTTATTTTCGTGGTGGAGGAGCTGGCACCGTTGGTGGAAGAGGACGAAGCTAGAAGATAAGAAGGGGCCTTGGAAGGGATGGGAGGCGAGTCGATGTCCGCGAGGACATAATCAGTCTCGAGGGATAACTGTGAACCTTCCAAATTTTCAGAGTTATCAGCGATGCTCGGGGAGGCCGTCGAGGTTGGAGGTCGTGGACGAGGACTGGCTGAAGCTGTCGCTTTACGATGCGTCTTTGAACCGTCGCGCTTTGAGAAAAACCCAAAAAAACCAGGGGCCATGAATGAAATTTTCTAGTTTTGCGAAAGAAATAGAAAATTGGAGGAGAAGAAGGAAGAGGATGTACAGGGGGCGGCTTAGGTGGCGATGGGCCCATTGGCATGCGCTTACCGCAACTCAACTAAGGCCATGACACGCTATCGGCAATTCCGCTCCGACACTCCACTTCCGGCCCGCACAACACCCACCAAATTTGGTATTCGTACAGCCCCATTCGCTCGTTGTACCCGCACACATTACTAGAAACCGGCACGGAAGGCTACTCGGAGCGAGTGTAATCCCCGTGTGATAAGCCATGCACAACCGTACTTCTGCCGTACCATAGCAACCCCCTCGTCGAAGACTTACGACCCACGGTGAATCCTCACTCCCCGGGGCCGCTACGACGCCGAAGTTGGTGCTTCAAATTTCGAATGAATGTGGTTCGGAAACTGCGTATCACCTCCATCACTTCTTCTTGTACGGCGATGGCCGCTCAATGCACGCACCTCTATAAGTCCCGTCTCGTTTAGATCCGGTCCGGTGTTGTCGTGAAGAGAGATAGCAATGGATGAGTGATGCCGCGGCAACGTGTGTGTGGGGCCTGTGGGCTTATCGAACGTTTCACGAAGTCTCCTGCGCCCGTTCAGCCTGGTCCATCATGTCAGCGTGAGACATTTCATTTGAAAATAGTCATAACTTACATGGCAAGCATCGAACACGCGTATACTGTCACGCAATCAAAAAGGGAGCCAAGAGCAAACGAAGCGAAATGAAACGTACGCTTGGCAAGGATCAGGTGAAATGGCAGGAAAATGAGCGTCTTGGTCGCCAATACCCACTGTGACGCGTCAGAATATACCGTGCCGCATCGCATTCAAAGCAGATTCTCACGGAGACCACTTGCGCCAGCTCAACAACCCTGTAACGTCATTACACGAAGTTCCAGACAAATTGCACTTCCTCAGAGAAGTCCTTACCCGGTCAGAAGCGCCGTATTCACCGTCCACACAATCAGCCGGTTGATCAGCGAGTTGGTCCTGCAATGGCGATAATTAAATCATTGACGGAACCGTAACAGTGATGAAAGATAACGCCACCTGCGAGTCCCGGTCAATTTGCTCTTTTTTAGATAATACAGCAACGATCCCGTGATGAGCATATCCGCGGTCACTGCAGCCGACATTTGGGCTGTCATAAGTCCCTGCACGAACACTCAATCACAAAGTCCCGTACCAGGCGGATCGAGAAATGCAGGACTCGGACTACGACGGACCTTGAATCTAGGTAACGCGCTGAACTTTTCTTCTCGGAATCTTGGGGACGGGGAAAGTCGTCGTCATTTCGTTACCCGGTTGGCAGCACCACCAGTGCTAAGTGATAGATAAAAAACGCACGAGGCAACACACATGCCTAAAAGGTCATTCAAGGTGGGAACCATGAGCACGGAGAATGAAAAGGGCTAACCCAGACCGATGCCTGCCATTCAACCATAAGGTTCGGTAAGCTAGCACGATGTGAACTTACACTGACCTAGCTGCGGAAGCGAGAACGCCATCTGCGACAGAAACATAAGAAAAAAAAAGTGTCTACGTCTCACTCATAAGGGATGTCGTAGCGACGACTAACAATGGTGCCCACAAGGATCCAATTCCCTTGACTGACTGAGACAGGATTGATAAGTACACGGAGCGCCGCATATGAGAAGGCTCACGATGCCATAGGCGGAACGTGAAGAAACTTCGTCGAAACAGAAGATCAGCCATCGGGGCCCGCTCACCACAGATCATATCGCTCACCAGCGAACCAGGAACGTCGCAATGACCTTCGTTGCCGATCGCAATTGGCCCCGCGGCAGTCGCGTATATGCGCAAGCGATTACTCACCGACGGCGCAATCTCAAGCTACAGTACGACGCAGACAACGCGTGGTTTCAGCGATCGGGAACTTCACGTCAGCATCGTCGCTCACATTCAGACTCCTAGAATGGTCCGTCGGTGTTCGCGGTCATAAGAACACCGATAAACGACCGTGCTCACCAAATCGATATCGCCAGATCGTCCGGGTGACCGGAACAGAGTACGAGGAAATAGTACGTCGTATGACAGAGCAACACGAGCTGCAGCGTGTTCAATGTCCTGACGGTTGCTCAGTTACTGACCAGAGAAAAAAACAGGAGAAATATAGCCTCCAGAGCTCGGTTATGCGTACCACAATACCGTGACCTACAACCGTAAGTGAAGTGGCTCGCAGGGTGGAACGGTTGGGCTCACCAGCGCGCGCAAGCCCGTGCGGTCCCTCGCGCCGCTCGTAAAATACACATACGTCTGAAAAAATACCATGCCGTACAGCCTTCCCACGGCGAATGGTCGGACCCAGAGCGAAATTGTGCCTGAAGGAGCACCTACATCGTATCGACAATGAGCCCGATCAGGATCATCCCCATCGTAGTGTTCATGTCGGGATCTGGGCCACCAGCGACACGGTGGAAGTGTGATGGCGTCGCCCACAACATATTTACGTGCTACCCTTCGCTCCAAGAGACTAGGTCCTAGGACGTAGCAAGAGAAGGAGGGTGCAGTGGGGTATAGTAGGGGGGCGATTCGAGAAAGAAGGACGGGGATAAGGAAGAGAAACCTAGAAGGGCCCACATCGTCCGTCCGTCAATCAAAATACGTCCAGTCGCTCCAGCTGTTTCCACGAGAAGCAACCCGCTGGGAAACCCCACTGGTTCGCCCACGTGGAGCAAGAACTTAAAAAAGAAAAGATGGGGCATACAGCTCTGTTACGCACAACTTGCGCGGTTAGCACTTGGGCTCGCCGAGCCTCGTGCTCATGTTGGAACCCGCCGGTAACCCATTTTTTTGCGCAGTAGCCGGAGGGAGAACACATGATAAGACTGAGAGCGCATGATTTGAACCGCGTCGTGGGGTATGCGCAGTGTGCAACTGCGCCACTTTGTACGTGGCGGTGCCCCTGGGGAACAGATAAGATTGACTCAGTAGAGGATCTCCAGTGCGCGGATCTGGTTAAAGCGTCTGGATCCGTGGCTGTGGGGAAGAAGGAAGAGGTCCGGCCTGTCATTCTGTCGTGGCCCAATCGCAACCAATGCGACTTGAAATCAGGCGTGCGGTGAATCGATGAGAATTTCACAGAATGATCCGTGATTCTTCCTAATAAGCTTGACTCGGATGCAATTACTGTAGAATTCCACGTTCGAGGGAAAAAAATGGGGGACGCCGTTACAATGTTATGTAAACGGCATCTTGCGCTGTAGCGCTAGCCCAGTTGGTACGTTGAACGTAAATCCGTGGCACCGTCTTTCGATGGACCCAAGCAAGGCAAATCTTCGGGAATCCTTACGGCAAGCCATCGATGCCGAGATCCAATCATTGGAGGAGTCCACCCGAGAGTCCATCCGAGCATTGAGGCATCGCCGAAATGCACTCGCACCCGTCTTGTCTCTTCCTACCGAGGTCATCGTCGCCATATTTTCCTTTTTGCACGTACATGTCACGTCCTTTTCAATAGACGAACACCCAGACCCGCTGGACCGTCTAGGATGGCTACGTGTAACCCACGTCTGTCACCAATGGCGCGAGATTGCACTCGATCACCCGCTCCTGTGGAGTCTCATCGATTTAACCGCCTTCAGCTCAGCCGGCACGGCTGAGATACTTGCTAGGGCGAAGATGGCACCCTTATATCTAGAGGCAAGGGTTCCCAGCGGTCGCTGGGACGATGCTCGGTTTAGTGCATTCAAAAAGGAGCTCCAGGGTTGCGTCTCCCACATATCCCACCTCACCATTACTGCCGGACCCTCCCATCTTAGCAGGACACTCAAAGGACTCACATCACCTGCTCCCGCTCTCGAAAACCTCTCGTTGTGGAGTAAGAGAGAATCCTTGACCACTGGCAGAACACCAGCATTTGTCCCTGACACTCTTTTTGACGGCACCACTGGCACCCCTAGGCTCTCTTCCATCAAGCTGTGGAGTTGCGACTTCAGTTGGCAGTCACCGCTCTTAAGAGGCCTCAAACACCTCGAGATACGCGACTTATTCGTAAGGCCGAGCCTTTCAGAGTGGTTGGACGCTCTAGACGAAATGTCACAACTCAAGACACTTACCCTTCACTGGGCTTGCCCCTCCGAGCCATTCCCGTTTGACGTCGGGCGCACCGTCACACTCCCCTCCCTCACAGTTTTCGAGATCTCTTCCCCTGCGAGAGATTGTGGGCTTGCGCTCGCTCATCTCGTCCTACCGGCTCTCACCTCGCTTCGCGTCATTTCAATTCCGCTTCGCTGGGACCAGGATGTTAGCGACGCGCAATACATCCTCCCGTATATTACACAACACTCACACGGACTCCATGATACCCAACCTCTACAGAGCATTGTTTTCCGCGACGATGCCATGCGCACCGAGATCCTAGCGTGGACCCTGCCCGGGATCGACGTCGAGATGCCCAAAGTGACCGACTTCCGTGACACTATGCACTCTGCACGAGTGGCCCTCTCTTTCATAATCAAGGACACGTCCTCCGAGGCTGACATACGGATCTTTGACGCGGTCATGGAAGCCCTCCCTCTGGACGACCTCGTCACCGCCACTTCATATAACCTCTTCGAACCCCTCAACATGCAGTTCTGGTCCCGCCACGCGCCGAGGTGGTCCCTGCTCCGGCGTGTTCGTCTGTCGCCCCTCGGAGTGCGTGGATTCGTGGAGATGTTGCTGGGAGATAATGGAGGACGCGAGAGCCCGCTGCTGCCGTCCCTGAAAGAACTCATCCTGGTCAACAATGTACTACGTCCTCGCAGGATGCTCCACCTATACGATGCACTCACGAAGCGCGTGGTTCCATTGGAAACACTCGATTTGCGCACTTGCCTTTCCAGTAGCCGTGGAATTGAGTCACTCAACGAAATCGTCGGCAATGTCCTGGGTCCTGATAAAACCTTCGAGACGGAGACGCAAATGCTTTCTGCATGTATAGCTCGTAGCCTCAGCATCCAAGACGATCCCGTACCAGAAGGCTATGACGAAGACGATCCAGATACAGGCAGCGATGCTGGTGATGACGTGTTCTGGAGCATTCGGGAAATATACGACCGTGACGACTCGGAGGACGAAGAAGACTAACTACTGGTAGAGAAGGTTGATTAGTAACCAAATCGTTTGCTATCTACCCATGCTTCGGGAGGCGGTTGAATTCTACAGTCTTACAAGAAGCCCAAGCATACACGTCCATTCGAATCGCAATTTAGTAGATATATATCATACGGCGCGGCAGGTACGGTACATGTTTCTGACGTGTTACTACTAGTACCGTGCTGGGAGTATTGTTATAGTGTGCATGCTTACAACTTTCGCACGCGCACCATGCACGCACACGCTTCTCTTCTCTCATCTTGAGTGAACATCGTGTGCTTCCCTTTCCTTTCTTGATGACGGTAACCGGTTGACAATCAAGAATCATCATAGTGTTGCCCTTGATGCATGATGACTAGGACTCCGCTCAGCCTCAAGCACGTTGACAACTTGAATGGCGTCTGAAGTAACACAGTCGAGTGAGAGTGCGAGGCAGCCGTTAAGGAGAAAAAGCTGAGGCATCACTAGCATCATTGTTAGAATCACGAAGTATGTGTAAGTGAGCTAGAATAAAATGTCTGGGAGGTAAAATCGAGAACCGCGGTCGAGCAACTGAGCCGCTCCGAGTCGACTTAGTAGACTCATATGGTTAATGGTCTAGCGCCGACCCTGTGCTTACACCTGTGCGACTGCACCTCCAACAGTCGATAGATCGGGTCTGAAGATTGTGGATCAGTTAGGGTTGTAAAGGAGCTACATTGTGCCTGCTACGAGAGGGTTGTCAAGAACCTCAGAGCATACACGTGAACGGTCCACGCTGAAGGTAAAATTGTGACGCGTGATCACGTGATCACGTGATCTCAGATTTGGAGTCAATCAGCAATCAGTTCGATGATGGACACTAGACCGGTGACCGTCTGTATATGAGTGTAAACCCGCGATATACACGAGCTTAGATGGACACAAGTCAGGCAAAAAATCATCGGAAATACCTACGGCAAGTCATCGATGATCAAATCAAATCATTGGAGATCGAGGAGTCGTCCGCTGGAGAGTCCATCCGAGCGTTGAGGCATCACCGTAATGCACTTGCCCCCATCTCGTCTCTTCCTACCGAGGTCATCATCGCCATATTTTCATTTTTCCACGTACACAACACGTCGTTTTTACTTGACAACCAGCAAGACCATCTAGGATGGCTACATGTAACCCACATTTGTCATCAATGGCGCGAGATTGCACTCAATCACCCGCTCTTCTGGAGTCACATCGATTTCACCGCCTTCAGCTCGGCCGGCACGGCTGAGATACTCGCCAGAGCGAAGATGGCACCCTTATATTTGGAGGCCAGGGTCCCCAGCGGTCACTGGGGCGATGCTCGGTTTAGTGCATTCCACAAAGAACTCCAGGATCACGTCTCCCACATATGCCACCTTACCATTAACGCTAGACCCATCCGTCTTAACAGGACACTCGAAGGACTCGTATTACCTGCTCCCGCTCTCGAATACCTCTCGTTGTGCAGTGTGTACTCGGAGGAATTCGACTCCAGGACATCATGGATAACATCTGTCCCTGACACTCTTTTTGACGGCACCACTGGGACCCCTAGGCTCTCTTGCGTCAAGCTGTGGGGTTGCGACATCAGTTGGCAGTCACCACTCTTAAGAGGCATCAAACACCTCGAGATACGCGACTCATTTCTAAGCCCGAACCTTTCAGTTTGGTTGGACGCTCTGGATGAAATGTCACAACTCAAGACGCTAGTCCTTCACTGCGCTTCCCCAACTGCTCCTCCTGATGCCTCATTCCCATCTGACGTTGGGCGCACCGTCACACTTCCTTGCCTCACAGTTTTCGAGATCTCTTCTCCTGCGAGAGATTGTGGGCTTGCGCTCGCTCATCTCGTCCTACCGGCTCTCACCTCCCTTCGCGTCATTTCAATTCCACTTCGCTGGGATCAGGATGCTAGCGACGTGCGAGAAATCCTCCCGTATGTTGCACGACACGCACACAGACCCCAGGATACCCAACCGTTACAGAGCATGTTGTTTAACAACGATACCATGAGCACCGAGTTCCTACTGGTAACGCGGACCCTACCCGATATTGACGTCGAGTTGCCCAACGTGCCGAACTTCTCTGGCACTATGCTCTCTGCACGAGTGGCGTTGTCTTTCATGAACTTTGACTGGCTTACACGGGTTGACATAGAGGGGGTCTTCGACGCGGTAGTGGAAGCCCTCCCTCTGAACGACCTCGTCATGGTTACTTCACAGAGCCGCATAAGTCCTCTCAACGAGCAGTTCTGGCTCCGCCACGCACCGAGGTGGACCTTTCTCCTGCGCGTGTGCCTGTCGCCCCGCGGAGTGCGTGGATTCAGGAAGGCGCTGCTGGAAGACAATGGAGGACAAGAGAGCCCGCTGCTCCCGTCCCTGAAAGAACTCGTCCTGACCGACACCGCACTACGTCCTCACAGGACACTCCGCCTATGCGATGCACTTATGAAGCGCGTGGAGCAGGGGGTTCCATTGGAGACGCTCGACTTGCGCACTTGCTTTTCCGATGGCCGTGAAATTGAGTTACTCGGCGAAATTGTGGTCGACGTCTTGGGTCCCGATAAACTTTCTGCGTCTATGGGTCATGGCTTCTGTCACGAAGACGATTATGTAACAGAAGACGATGACAATTCAGAGACAGGCAGTGATGACGTGGTATGCTTGTACGACGACGAACACGAATACCACGACTTGGAGGCCCGGGACGAAGAAGACTACTTGTACATGTAGAGAGAATTGATTAGTAACCAAATCGTTTGCTATCCACCCCTCCTTCATACAGTTCAAGGTTGATGATTTCTACAGTCTTACAACATTCATTCAAATCTCAATATAGTAGTTACATCTCATTTGACGCAGTGCGGTACGTGTTTGTAACGTGTTACAGTGCTGGGGATACAGGCTGGTGCTACAGTACAGTACAGTATTGTTATAGTGTGTACGTTTTACTATTTTCGCACAAACGCACACTCTTCTCTTCTCTCATTTTAAGTGAACATCGTGTGCTTTCCTTCCTCGATGATGGTAAACCCACTAACTGCCTCGTGCTTGGACAGGTAAAGAAATAGTCCTCATTGTGTTGCCCTTGATGCATGATGACTTGGACTCCGCTCAGCCTCGAGCACGTTGACAGTGGCGTCTAAAGTAACACAGTCGAGTGAGGGTGCGGATAAGTAAACTAGACTAAGGTAGAACCGCGGTCGAGAAACTATGCTCGACTCAGCAGAATCGTATGGCTGATGGACCAGCTGGTCCTGTGCTTACACGTATGTGACTGCACTTCCAACAGTCATTGAAAGAAAGCGTACTTTTGGGTGCCGGAGAGCTTTCTCCCATGTGCTTTGGCTAGACTTCTTCTCCCTCGGCACACTCCCGTTATATTTTGTCCTCTCAAATGGCCACCTATTGATAACCTTAAGCACAAGCGGCTTCAATTTCGCGCGTTGTATGTCGGACTATCCTTTCGCACCTCAGACCTTAAGGCCTCAGGCCCCGGCACCCAGCGCTCAGCGCTCAGCGATCAAATCAGGTATGCTTTTGCGTTTCTATCTTGAGCGCCCCGCATCCGATTATCGTCCCGAGGGTTATCTCGGGTCAAGTCAAGTCTCCGTGAAGCCGTACGTGTTGCGCCAATGTACAGATCAGCTGGTCGTGCATTCGGAGGAGGACTATCACTACCAGAACTCGGAGATAGAGGAGACTCGAAGAGGGACGAGGCACGGTCCAGCCTGACCTGAGCGTGAAGAGGATGATTTTTATGATGACAAATCTCGGCTCGCAGTTACTGTAAGCAGGACGAGCGCGGCGTGTACGCTGCCATCACCGAGTGCGGTCCCGTGCTCTATCAGCGGTGCGGTGGGCATTTTTTGGGGCACCCGAAGCCTGTAAGAACACAGGATCACAGTCAGAAGGTCAGATCTATAAGGTTGCCGAGGTATTTGGGCGCTCGAGGAATAAGTGGTGAGCGCGGTGCATGAGCGTGCGAAAACCAAATCGGTTAGCTACAGCGCTTATTGATGCGAGGGCATTGTGGTTGATCTATAACCGTGACACCGTTTGGTTTTTTGATGGTCCCAAGCAAGGCAAATCCTCGGCAATACTCACAGCAAGCCATCGATGCTGAGATGAAATCATTAGAAGAGTCCACCCGAGAGTCCATCCGAGTGTTGAGGCAACGCCGTAATGCACTTGTACCCATCTCGTCTCTTCCTACCGAGGTCATCGTCGCCATATTTTCATTTTTGCACGTACAAGTCACGTCGTTTTCATTAGGCGAGCAGCCGGACCCGCTGGACCGTCTAGGATGGCTACGTGTAACTCACGTCTGTCATCAATGGCGCGAAATTGCACTCAATCACCCGCTCTTCTGGAGTCACATCGATTTCACCACCTTCAGCTCGGCCGGCACGGCTGAGATACTCGCCAGAGCGAAGATGGCACCCTTATATTTGGAGGCCAGGGTTCCCAGCGGTCACTGGGGCGATGCTCGGTTTTGTGCATTCCAAAAAGAACTCCAGGATCACGTCTCCCACATATGCCACCTTACCATTAGCGCTGAACCCTTCCATCTTAAGAGGACACTCGAAGGACTCGTATCACCCGCTCCCACTCTCGAATATCTCTCGTTGTGCAGTGAGGGAGAATCCTTGACCACTGGGATAACACCGCCTTGGAAGCCATCTGTCCCTGACACTCTTTTTAATGGCACAAATGGCACCCCAAGGCTCTCTTGCATCAAGCTGTGGAGTTGCGACATCAGTTGGCAGTCACCACTCTTAAGAGGCCTCAAACACCTCGAGATACGCCACCCATTCGTAAGGCCGAGCCTTTCAGCTTGGTTGGACGCTCTAGATGAAATGTCACAACTCAAGACGCTTGTCCTTCATCGGGCTTCCCCGACTGCTCCTCTTGGTGCCCCACTCCCATCTGATATCGAGCGCGCTGTCGCACTCCCCTCCCTCACCGTTTTCGAGATCTCTTCTCTTGCGAGAGATTGTGGGCTCGCACTCGCTCATCTTATCCTACCGGCTCTCACCTCGCTTCGCGTCATTTCTATACCACTTTTCCTAGATGGCAGCGACGTACGAGAAATTCTCCCGTATGTTGCACGACACGCACACGGACCCCAGGATACCCAACCGCTACAGAGCATGTTTTTCCGCAACGATATCATGCGTACCGAGATCCTAGCGTGGACCCTACCCGATATCGACGTCGAGTTGCCTAAACTAACCGACTTCCTTGGAACTATGCACTCTGCGCGATTGGCGTTCTCTTTCATAAACGATGACTGGTCTTCCGAGGCCGACATGGGGGTCTTTGACGCAGTCATGGAAGCCCTCCCTCTGGACGACCTCGTCACGGTTACCTCTCAGAACCGCATAAGACCCGTCAGCGAGCAGTTCTGGCTCCAACACGTGCCGAGGTGGGCGCTGCTCCGGCGCGTGCGTCTGTCGCCCTCCGGAGTGCGTGGATTCAGGGAGATGCTGGAATACAATGGGGGACGTAAGAGCCCGCTGCTCCCATCCCTAAAAGAACTCGTCTTGATCAATACCGCACTATGTCCTCGCAGGACACTCCGTCTACGTGATGCACTTATGAAGCGCGTGGAGCAAGGGGTTCCATTGGAGACGCTCGACTTGCGCACTTGCCTTTCCGGTAGCCGTGCAATTGAGCTACTCAGCGAAATTGTGGTCGACGTCCTGGGTCCCGATGAAACCTTCGAGACAGGGGCACAAATACTTTCTGCGTCTATAACTCGTGGCCTCTACCACAAAGAGATTTCTGAAACAGAACACTATGACGAAGACGACCTAGATACAGACAGTGATGACGTGGTACGGGAAATTGACAACGACGAACACTAATACGACTCGGAGGACGAAGAAGACTACTGGTAGAGAGGATTGATTTGTAGCCCAATCGTTTGTTATCCACACACCCCTTCGGACAGTTCGAGGCAGTTCATGATTTCTACAGTCTTACAAGAAACCTAAGCATGTACGGTCGTTCGTAATCTAGTAGTTACATCTCATATGACGCGGTAGGCATGGTAGGTGTTCGTAACTTTGAATGTGTTGCCGTGCTGGGGTGAAATAGCATTGTTATGGTTTGCGTATGTGTTGCGCCAACGATCAGCTGGTTCCTTGGGTGCGTGCATTCGGAGGACAACTCGGAGATGGAGGAGAGAGACTCGCTCGGACGACGTACGGTCCAGTATGAAGAGGCAGATGACGATTTCTATTATGACAAATCATCACCAGATTGATGTTGGACTACGCTCCGAGCGCGCACACGTGTGTGTGCGAATCCACGACGAGGCCGCGCAAAGAGTGCGTTGCGTCCGCCTCGCAGTTATGTGGGATGAGCGCGGCGCGCACGCTGCCATCACCTTAGCCAGTCCCGTCACGGTTCCCTCAGACAGACGCGTCTACGATGCCCTGGTCACTGCGGCCAGCGGTACGATGCCAGTCGGCGACTTTGGAGGCCTTTCTGTGTACCCGAAGCCTGCTCCAACAGAGTCTGTTAGTAACTATGACACAGTCGGATCTGAAGGTTGACGAGGAATTTGGACGCTCGCGGAATAAATACAGGCGCCGGTGAGCACCTCTGAGCGTGCGTGCGAAAACCAAAATCGATTAGTTTCAGCGCTTACAGTAATGCCCACATTGTTGCTGAACTAAAACCGTGACACCGTTTACTTTTTCGATGGACCCAACCAAGGCGAATTCTCGGGAATACCTACGACAATCCATCGATGCTGAGATCGAATCATTGGAGGAGTCCACCCGAGTGTCCATCCGAGCTTTGAGGCAACGCCGTAATGCACTTGCACCTGTCTCGTCTCTTCCTACCGAGGTTATCACCGCCATATTCTCCTTTTTGCAGGTACATGTCACGTCGGTAGCCTTTTCACTAGACGACAAGCCAGACAAGCCAGACCGTCTAGCATTGCTACGCGTAACCCACGTCTGTCATCAATGGCGCGAGATTGCACTTGATCACCCGCTCTTCTGGAGTCACATCGATTTCACCACCTTCAGCTCGGCTGGCACGGCTGAGATACTCGCTCGGGCGAAGAAGGTACCCTTATATTTGGAGGCCAAAATTCCCAGTCACTGGGATGAGGCTCGGTTTAGTCCATTCCAAAGAGAACTCCAGGATTGCGTCTCCCACATATGCCACCTTACCATTAGCGACGAACCCTTCGATCTTCAAAGAACACTCGAAGGACTCGTATCACCTGCTCCTGCTCTCGAATACCTCTCGTTGTGCAGTGAGGACCCGGAAGAATCCGAGACCGGAGGATCATGGACGCTATCTGTTCCTGACACTCTTTTTGACGGCGCCAATGGCACCCCTAGGCTCTCTTGCGTCAAGTTGCGGGGGTGCGACATCAGTTGGCGGTCGCCACTCTTAAGAGGCCTCAAACACCTCCAGATACGCGACTTATCCATAAGCCCGAGCCTTTCAGATTGGTTGGACGCTCTAGACAAAATGCCTCAACTCAAGACACTTACTCTTCACTGGGCTTCCCCCTCACTCCCATCTGACGTCGAACGCACCGTCACACTCCCCTCCCTCACAGTTTTCGAGATCTCTTCTCTTGCGAGAGATTGTGGGCTCGCACTCGCTCATCTTATCCTACCGGCCCTCACCTCGCTTCGCGTCATTTCAATTCCATTTCACAGGGATTGGAACAACGACGTGCGAGAAATGCTCCCGTATGTTGTACGACATGCACACGGACCCCAGGATACCCAACCGCTACAGAGCATGGTTTTGAGCAACGACTCGGATGCCATGTGCACCGAGATCCTAGCGTGGACCCTGCCCGGCATCGATGTCGAGTTGCCCAAACTGATCGACTTCCATGACACTATGCATACTGCACGAGTGGCCCTCTCTTTCATAAACAAGGACTGGTCTTCCGAGGCTGACATGGGGGTATTTGACGCGGTAATGGAAGCCCTCCCTCTGGACGACATCGTCACGGTCACTTCACAGAGACCCCTCAACGAGCAGTTCTGGGCCCGCCACGTACCGAGGTGGCCCATGCTCCGGCGTGTTCGTCTGTCGCCCTCCGGAGTGCGTGGATTCGGGGAGATGCTGCTGGAAGACAATGGGGGAAGCGAGAGCCCGCTGCTCCCGTTCCTGAAAGAACTCGTCTTGATCAACACTGTATTATGTCGTCGAAGGACGCTCCGCCTATGCGACGTACTTATGAAGCGCGTGGAGCAGGGGGTTCCATTGGACACACTGGACTTACGCACTTGCCTTTCCGGTAGCCGTGCAATAGAGTCGCTCAACGAAATCGTCGTCGATGTCCTGGGTCCCGATGAAACCTTCGAGACAGAGGCACAAATACTTTCTGCATCTATAGCTCGTGGCCTCTGCCACGAAGACGATTCAGTAACAGAAGACTATGACGAAGACGATCGAGATACACGCACTGATGACGCATTCCGGCGCATTTTCGGATACGACTCGGACGACTCGGACGACGAAGAAAACTACTAGTAGAGTGGCTAAATGCTATCTATCCCTCCTTCGGACACTTCTGGAAGGCGGTTGATGATTTCTTACAAGAAACCTTAGTATACACGTCCATTCGAATCGCAATTTAGTAGTTACATCTCATATGACGCGGTAGGTACGGTACGTGTTTCTAACGTGCTGGGGATGCAGTGCGGTATTGTTATGGTGTGCATGTTTTACAATTTCGCGCACGCACGCACACGCTTCTCTTCTCTCATGTTGAGTGAACATCGTGTACTTCCCTTTCCTTCCCTGACAACGGTAAACGGTTGACTGCCTCGTGCTTGGCTCGGACAGGTGGAGTGTACAAACCAGTTGAAGGTTTAAGGATCCTCATAGTTTTGCCCTTGATGCATGCCTCATGCACGACAACTTGAATGGCGTCTGAAGTAACACAGTCGAGTGAGAGCGCGGGAAACCGCGACTCAGCCGTTGGGGAGAAAAGCTGAGGTGTCACTCGCATCAATTGAAGAATCACGAAGTATGCGATAAGTGAGCCAGAATAAAATTTCTGAGATGTAAAATCGAGAGCCGCGGTCGAGCAACTGAGTTCCGAGTCGACTTAGCACAGGCAGAATCATTATGGTTGATACGTCACGGTTGATGCATTGATAGTCCCGGGCCAGTGCCGGCCCTGTGCTTACACGTTGCACCTCCAACAGTCGAAAGGTCGGATCTGAAGACTGCGGACAAAATAGAATCGTAAAGGAGCTACAGCTACATCGTGCCTGCTCTGCTACGAGAGTCGCGGCGGTGTCCGTGGTGGCGCACTGGTGGCGCGGACGGCCCAGTGGCCCGGACACGTTGGGGGATATCCGGTTTGACGATGGACACGATCAAGGCAAATCCTGGGGAATACCTACGGCAAATTACCGACGCTGAGATCAAATCATTCCACCCGAGAGTCCATCCGAGCGTCGTAATGCACTTGCACCCGTCTCGTCTCTTCCTACCGAGGTCATCGCCGCCATATTCTATTTATGCGTCACATCGGTAGCATTTCTTGTACCTGCGCCATACGAAAAGCGAGACGAGCCAGACCATTTAACATGGCTACGTGTAGCCCACGTCTGTCACCAATGGCGCGAGATTGCACTCAACCACCCGCCCTTCTGGAGTCACGTCAATTTCAACACCCTATCTTCGGCCGGCGCGGCTGAGATACTCGCTCGGGCGAAGAAAGCACCCTTATATTTGGAGGCAGGGGATTATGACAGGGACGATTCTCGGTTTAGTGCGTTCCAAAAGGAACTCCAGGCCCATGTCTCCCACATATGCCACCTTGGCATTTGCGCAAAACCCCTCCGTCTTAACAGGACACTCAAAGGACTCGTATTGCCTGCTCCCACCCTCGAATGCCTGTCCCTGTCGTTCCGTGGGGAATACCGGGACAACCTGAGAAGAACGGAGAAGCACGTATTCGTCCCTGAAACTCTTTTTGGTGGCACCGCACCGAGACTCTCTTTCCTCAAGCTGTTCAGGTGTGACATCAGTTGGCAGTCACCACTTTTAAGAGGCCTCAAAGACCTCGATATAGGCTTTCCATCCGAAAGGCCGAACCTCTCTGATTGGTTAGACGCTCTGGAGGAAATGCCACAACTCAAGACGCTTGCCCTTGGTTATGCTTCCCCGATTGCTCCTTCTGGTGCCTCGCTCCCATCTGACGTTGAACGCACAGTCACGCTCCCCTTCCTTACATTTTTCGAGATCATTTCCCATGCGAGAGATTGTGGGCTCGCACTCCTTCATCTCGTCCTGCCGGCTCTCACCTCGCTGCGCCTCTTCGTAAGATCCTGTCACCCGGACGGCAAGGACGTGAAAGAAATCCTGCCGTGTTGCGCGACACGCTCACGGGCCCCAGGACACACAGCCTCTGCAGGGCATCCTCGCCCGTGGCGAAACGGTGCGCACAGAGTTCTTCGCGTGGCCACTGTCCGCTATCATCGACGAGGTGCTGGACCGGACCGCCTTCCTTGACGCTGCTTTTCACTCTGCACGCGTGGTGTTCTTTGTCACGTACGAGAAGCCATCTCTCTTGTCTCCCGGGACTGAGATGGGGGTCTTGGATGCGGTGACGGAGGCCCTACCTCTGGACGGCCTCGTGACACTCACCGCACAATGTTGCTTCGAAGAGCAATGCTGGCTCCGCCACGCATCGAGGTGGCCCCTACTCCAGTGCGTGAGTCTGGCTTCATCCGCAGTGCGCGGATTCAGGGAGATGCTGCCAGAAGACGACGGTGGACGTGAGAGCCCGATGCTCCCGTCGCTGACTGAGCTCGTCCTAGTTGAATCCGCACTATGTGCGCGCAGGACACTCCGTCTATGCGACGCACTTATGAAGCGCGTGGAGCAGGGGGTTCCTTTGGAGACGCTCGACTTGCGCACTTGCCTTTCCGGCAGCCGTGCAATTGAGCTACTCGGCGAAATTGTGGTCGACGTCCTGGGTCCCAAGGAAATACTCGAGATGGGGGCACAAATGCCTTCTGTGATTAGTTTTGAAGCTCGCGGCGTGTACCTTACAGACAGTCCTGTAACAGAAGACTGACGACCTAGATACAGGCAGTGATGACGTGGTACGGGATATTTGAGAAGTAGACATGAATACGACGAGGTCGAGCTATCAAAATAAGACAAGGCATACTGTAACTGTATTACAAGGCTTCTCATAATAATACTCTTTCCCAAATTTCAGACATATTTTGCCAAGTGCGGCACCATCAGATTACGGACCACGTGCGACAAATGCCAGTAGCACTGGCAAATCGCCAATGGAGGACTCGGATACCGTACAGTAGTGATTGGCGATTGGCGAGAACTCAGACAAACAATAGGTCATTACTGTCGGACCCTGGGATATGAAAATAAAGTACAAATGATTTTCTGTAGCCTCAACAAGACCTCTTCAGCATTTCAAACTTTACATGGTTGTAGACAAATGTATATCCGATAGATTTATGATTTTTATCTATTTATTTATCAATGGCATAGAACTGCAGTGGCCATCCAAGTTTGCCCGTACTTCTGAAATTTTGGTCACGCAAATGTCACACAAATGTCATCATTCGAAAGCTGGAGAAAGCACACGGCACGCCGGTGATGCCGAAGCGCGTCCCCAGTAGAGATCAAAAAAAGTCACATGCTTGTCACCTCTGGTAGCACCAAAGGTAAGATTCATGTTCACAATTTGATCGCATGGGATTCACAGCTCCAAAATCACCATGGCTTGGTCCTGGTGACATGTACTAACGTCC
>QFDV01000667.1:1053-23168 GCA_003315845.1 Lactarius trivialis
AGATAACAAGGCGCAATCACGTGGTACCTTCAACCCACGTGATACTTTACCACGAGTCCGAAACCGTCCGTAACACTACAGGCTCTACAGGCTCTACAGGCACTACAGACACTACAGGCTCTACAGGCTCTACAGGCTCTACAGGCTCTACAGGCTCTACATGGCACTACAGGCTCTACAAGGCACTACAGGCTCTACAGGCACTACAGGCACTACCATACTACAGGCTCTGCAGGCTCTACCAAGTCTACAGGCTCTACAGGTTTGCTACCAGTTTCTACCGATCCACTGCAGATGGCTACAGCTGCTACAGTGTCTGCCAGTGTTGGGTACCAGTTACGCAGTTTGCTGATGTATTCAAAGAAAGAAAGACAAGTAACACTTTACTCTACACCATGACTATATTTATTTATATGACTTAGGACAGTGTTCAAGTTCTCAATATGTGTTTTTACCATAGCACTATCTTGTGTTTTCTTATGCAATTCAATTGCCTGCTCAAACATCCTCTTAGCATCATAAAGCTGCCCTCTCCTTGAATATACATTCCCCAGCCCACCAAAGGCATTCCCTTGTGTCCAAGCATTCCTTGCTGCTGTAGAGAGTTCTAAAGCCTTTTTAAATGAGCTTTCTGCCTCATCCATCCTATCTTGAAGAAAATATATGGTCCCAAGTTCGTTATAAGCAAATCCTTGGCCCAATGTATTATTAGCTATCTTGTAAAATTCTAAAGCCTTTTGACATGTGGCTGTGGCATCTTTCAGCCTATTGAGTGTTACATATAATTTTCCAAGTTCTATATAGTCATTCCCCTGATCAAGAAATGAATTTGCTGCCATATGAAACTTTAAGGCTTTTTGAAGGGCAGCTTCTGCCTCAATTTCCCTGTTCTGCTGCTGGTATATATGACCAAGCCCCCTATAATCATTTCCCAGTGACAAAGTAGCATTGACCATCTCATGACATTGTATTGCACTTTGGTAAAATGTGAATGCCTCATCCAAGGCCTCATTATCCTGTCTTTGCCTTAGATACAAGTCTCCAAGGACTAAATATGAATCCCCTTGCCCAGATATGTTATCACAATCCTGATGAAGTTTTAAAGCCTTTTGATAGCAGGCCTCAGCATCATTGAATGCATCTTGCTGGTAATATATTTCACCAAGAACTTTTAAAATATCTCCATATAATCCATTGTTAAGTGTTGGGCCAGAGAGGCACAACTTCTCTGCTTCTTTCAATTTTTCTTGAGCACTCTCCATTTCATTTGTGAAGTAGTAGAGTTTTCCCCAGTGTTGAAAACTCATGATTAGGAGTTCTATGGAACCACCATTCCTTTGAAGAAATTGAACAGCCTGGCTTATGAGTTTATCAGAGAAGTTCCCAATACGTATAGAAAGTACAGTGAATTGGATGGAGGCACAAATGAGTCTTGATTGATCTTTATAGTTTGACTCCAAAAGGCTTAGTAGAGTTGCCCTTGTATTATTGACCTCCAACACCATCTCTTCATGGGCTTCAGATGATAGGCTATCAGAAGCAGAGAGAGCCAAAGTAATATAAAACTCTGCTAGAAGTTCCTTGTGCACAAGTAACACCATGCCTTGATTTAAACAAAAATGGCGAATAATTGGATGAGGTTGATATCTCTCTTTAATTAACTTTATCAAACTGCACTGCAGAAGTGTCTGAAGGCATGAAATGATATCAAGGTCAACAAGCATCCCTTTAAATTTGCCAAGCTGTTTCATATGAAGCCCATCTGGCAGCATACTGAGCACTCCAAGCATATTCTTGGCAGATGAATTGGATTTCATTCTTCCACTATTAACAGATAGCTGAATAGAATACTCCAAGTTTGATAGCCTATGCTCTTGGCCAGTATGAATGGCCTTTGTCTGTTTAGTGGTCCACTCCTCCCATAATAACTCAGGTGGTGTCACCTGTGAGAGATGAGACAACAGATCAACAGCAAGAGGGACATAGTCTACAGCCTCAATGAGTTTCTCTGAGAAATCATTATAATTCTCAGCAATAGCCTGCCAGATTTGTTTGGCACTGTCATGGCCAAGGGTCTCCAGAGGCTCTAGGAAGGGTTGAGTCCATTTTGTTCGAGCTGGTCGCTCTGCACCACACATTGTGATAAGAACAGTAACACAATGAAGCTCTGTGATTCTTGATAGAAGTTCTTCAACAGAGAGCTTTATTTCAACAGGCTGATCCCAAGGAGACTCGAAGTTATCAAAACAAATAATGGAATCCTTGGAGGTCAACATTGCTTGGATGCGAGACCACAGAGCATCTGTACCACCCTCCAATACACCAAGAGTTCTTCCAAGCTCAGTAAAGAGGGATTCAGATGAGGTGACTGATTCACAGGAAACAAAATATCTGGCATTGCCAAAATGCTCCTGGATGTCTTTCATGGTGAGCACCGCATATGCGAGGGTAGTTTTGCCGTATCCTCCAGGACCTAATATGGCAATCCTGGCAGGATGAGATCCAATGCTGGCAGTGATCATGTGGACGATCTTTGCGAGCTCTGCACCACGCCCAAAGAAAATCTGCGGTGCAGTCGGCCCCTGCCAGAGGGTAGGGGACCTGAGAAATGTCAGTACATCGGAATGTGCAGAATAGGACCAGGAACACCGTACATGTTCGCCTTGGCCTGAGTCACGGCACCAACCTACGAAAGGAGTGAGTTACCTGCTGCTAAAGTGAACGGAAAGTTAGCACACCTCGCGCTTCTCGATAATTTGCGCGAAGCGGACGTCTAAGAGGAGCTCGTTCTATGGGAAAGTGTCCGATGTTAGCATAACAAGAACCGAGACCTATTCGGAACTGACCTGGAAAATTTGAAGTACATTCGATAACTTGGCATCATATTTCCTGACGCTCTGGAGCATGTCCTTCCGAAGTAACCACGTCATCACCATGCCCTTCTCTGCAGACTGTGCCAGTGCACCTTCGATGCCATCCAAATCGCTTTTTTATGTCAGGCAGCGAAACTTGAACAGCATGGGTCGCAAATACCTGCGAAGATATTTCAATATTGTGCGTAGGTTGTCCGGCAGGTCTTTTTCGACAAGGCTGTGAGCTTGGCACAACTTTCCGATGCCGATGACAATGTTTGCGCTTCTGGCGAGCTTATCCATTACTGCATCCCATTCTTCCTTGTGTTGCTTTACTTCCTATTCAAGATAGAGTCATTAACACCAGAGTCGTGTAAAGAGACATGTTCGAAAACGTACACCTCGCATCTGGAGTGCCTGAAGGATGATACCAGCGACAGGGCCAATGAAGGGCACGTTGGCCACAAATGCACTCCCTTCCTGCAAAACAGTAAGAGAAGTCTCTATAACGTTCATCGCGACATCACTGCTGGCACCGATTGTCCCCGATGAGACGGAATCGACGGCATCTGCTGAATACAACCAGTCCGAATTAGCGAGCGACGGAAGAATTGAAGCCCGCCACCACTTACGGTTAGAGTGTTTATTCTTCGCAGAAAAGACCCCGCGGAATTTTTTCCTGAGAGAAAAGGGCTTGCTTTGTTGTTGCATGACTTTGTGGTCGACTGTACGGTGTGACAGACTGTAAGTTGATCCTCCGGGGGAGACTGGCCTCGTGGGAACGAAAACGTGATCTCGCGTCTCTTGCTAGTGCAAGTACTTAACGTGCACAACGTTCGTGGTAGCGCGAATGTTTGCGAAAACAGATATTCTCGGTACTTAAGTGATGGTGATCTTGACAGGTTATATCGTGTCATACGGACTCCAAGGCAAGCCGAACTGGTGCGTCCGACGCACGCCAGCGTCGTCTTCCCGAGCGCCTCGAGCACGTCTTGCTAGTACTTTTCGTGGTCTCCCCTCTCTGTGACTCCTGGGGTGCTCAATTCGTACCGCTGGGTCCAGAGATATAGGCTGACTCAGAGGGCCTGTGCGCTAAATTGAATATTCACATACTTTTTGGAGCACGGGAGGTATGTAGTCTGTATTCGGAGTCGTCGTCGACGCGCTGAATTGCCGTGTGACAGACAGATAGTAAGTTATAAAATATTTTCGTGCCTTCCCCAAGAAGGTATAAGGATCGATAAGACTTGAAGTAACTGGAGTTAGCAAGATGGTACTTTCCAATTGGTTATGATATGAGGATACGAATACGCATGTGTTGCCAACATGGATGCATGGCAACCCAGCAAGCCATTGAAGTATCCGGATTCGGATACCACACACAGATTCTCCAATGTAACACGCACCCGCGCAGCCCTCAGTTACCAGAAGCTGCTTGGGTCACGGTGACACGGGACGCCACCAAGAGTTGGAATTGCGTAGCGATGCTATGAAATTGTGACACCATGAATGAATAAACGTTTATCCGATCATCTTTCCAGCGACTGCCAGTCCAAATCCCCTTGCGCCAGCCACGCCAACAAAGACCTCCTACTACATAACAACCACCACAAAAACAAAAATACAGTAGTACATGCACAGCATCAGAATCGGAAAAAAGAGCAAAATGACGCACGTCCAGTAGGCGCCCGCTGTACGTCGCAAGGGAGTCGAGGGCAACAGCGATGAGGGCAACGACGCGAGAAAGTTGGTGGACGCGCGCAGACTGTGAGAGGCCCCGTGGGTCTGATGTACTGCGTGCGCCCGCGCTGGGGCTACCGGAGGCGAGAGGGGCAGCCGGTACTGGGAGGCCATCTGCTAGCGTGTCTGCGTCGGAGGGAAGGAAAGGAGGGAAAAGCCGCCGGACTTTCGTGTCAGTTCGCCGCTGTCGCGGTTGAGGGGGGTGCTGCCCCGGTTTGGGGCGGCGGGGGCGAGGACGAACAGCGCGCTTGTTCGGGAAAGAGGATGGGCGTGTTCAGTGCGGAGGGAGAGCGGAGAGCGAGGGACGCGAGGGAGAATGCCGACGATGGTTAATTTTGCGTACGAAGAACAGGCAGCCGACGAGTGAGAGAGCGGTCGGGGTGCGGCGACTGTAAGGTGTCGCGGTAGAGAGTTCCCCAGGTTGTGAGATCGTCCTTGTGTTTTGCATTTGGGACGTGGAAGGAAGGAGGACTGAGGTCGTAGTCGACGTCGTGAACTCGAGGTCCATACTTGATCGAATCGTGTTCCACCAATTCGTTTAAAACGTTTAAGATCATCTCTACCGAGAACGATCCACTAGACACAACCATAATCCTCTTTCAAAGCAGAAAGTCTGGCGACAATGGTGCCAAACCAGGGATACGACGGTGACTCCGGGACCCGGGCTACTGAGGAACGAGTCTGAGAACATCAAGATGAATTGATGAACATAATACATCCTAGACGAGGACCGGGTGTGAGAAAAAAATGCAGTTACGCGGATACCTGATGTCCGGACAGTGAGACCCAGTACATTTACTCCTCCTACAGCGTCGTGCGCCCAACTACCCCCTAAAATCTCACCCCGGAACACCTATTTAGATGGGGTCTCTGTGGCTTTGCCGACGAGTTAGTTCCACGTTGTTCCACGAGCAGTTTTGTAGGACGTACGAAAAACACCCTACCGACTCCACCACACGACTCGCACGGCATCTCGTCGAAGATCAAGAATGGAGTCGTACCGCGCCCTTCGCACCGCCAGCACAGCCGTCCTCCGATGCGCGAGTCGCCAGGCATCACCACCGTAGCCCCAGGCGGGGGAATCGCACCGGGGGGCATGACCACTGGGCCAGTGCGCGGTGGTGGCGGGCGAGGACGAACGAGCACGCCGGGCAATGGCGCCGGCGGTAGGCGTGGGGTGGTGTCCGCCTGCGGGGGCTTGAACGCGGGAAGTGGCCGCTGGAACTTGCGACCGTGCTGACTCTGACTCGAAGTACCGCTGTCTTGGTCACCCCACGGGCTAGAGGCGAGTATGGATGAGAACGGCTTGCTGAAGCGATCCCAGCATTTGCGGCACGGGTGCGTCGGGTCGAAGTTTTTGTAGCCCGTATTGCTGCCTGAACGAGGCCGTGAAATGGACGAGTGAGAAGAATGGGGAGAGGGGGAAACGGGGCTCACATTTGGGGCAGAAGAACGTCTCGGGGTAGATGAGTGTCCGTCCATTGCGGAGCAGAGGGCGGCCCGGCGTCGGCGTAGTTGTCGGGTGCCCATCACGCGCAGGTGACGACGTAGACCCCGCGCTGCTCGAAGTAGACGCAGTACTAGGGCGGCGGTTGGGAGGGGGAGCTCCAGGTGGGGGGGTGTACCTGGATGGCTGTCGCACAAGAGCCGCTGGCGGGGGAGGGCCCGGTGGGGGAGAATACTGGCGCTGCTGTTGCAAGGGAGTTGCAGGGGGGGGAGGGTCCGGAGGGAACGATGGCTCAGCGCCAGCGGCGTAAAAATCCCGTGCGAAATCCGATATCTGGGAGGGCGGACGCTCCACGGGCGGCGGGGGCTGCAGGGCGGGCTCGGGCGCCCGCTGGAACGGCCTGCGCGGGCCTTGCTCCACAATGGTCTCGCCACCGCCAACGTCGGGTGTCAGAGAGTAGGCGGGTGGTGCGCTTTCGGAAATATCGTCGGGCGTAAAGTCGGGCGGTAAGTCGATCGGCGGTGGGCTAGATGGTGGTGGGGGAGGTGAGCCCGGGCTCAGACGCGGCAGAGCGGATGGCCTCGAGTGTGGGGTGCCTTGAGAGCTGCCAGTGTTATGGCTGAGGGATGAGAGGGATGAAAGTGGTAGATTAGGAGGTTCAAGTTGTCTGGACGGCATCCTCGGAGTGAGTTCGGGGAGTGCTTCCGGGGCATCCTCGTCATCTGAATGGGCATCATCCTCTGCGAAGGTCTGATAGCTCGGTGCTCTCGACACGCTGGACATTCCGGTCGGGGTTGGAGTGAGTAAGGCATGGGAGAAGGGCAAAGCCGTATGATACGAAGGTGCACTCGAGGTGGCCGACGCCCCTGTTGGATTCGGGGTCAGAAGTGGTGTACGAAATGGATTATAAAAGGAAAATTGAGGTCGTATTGTTGGATTGCTCATTTTTGGGTAGAGGAGAACACGTCGATGGCGACTCGGAGGAGCGAGGAGCGCAGTCGGATGAGCGCGCAGCAGTCCCAGAAGCAGTTCCGGCGCAAAGTCCCAGGCGCGGCCCGGGCTACCATTCTCTCCAGCCATTCTCTCCAGCACTGACAGAACAAGGTCACATACTATAAAGTGCACATCAACTCCTGCGACTTTCCTTTGATGATCGATGCTCGTTGAACGTTGATCCCTCGCGATGTCTGAGTTTCTTTGGATCAGTGACAACTGGATGCACTTGGCCAGTCGCCAAATCGCCTATCAGGCTCATATCACTCTACAAACTTCAAAACCGCAATTGTCCATATGTGCGTCGTATCTCCCTACTCTTTCTCTGAGAAGGCACAAGTCAGCCCACTGCGAGGCCGGTGAAGTGCAAAGCTAACGTGTCGCTCGACCCTGCCTAAGTGTATGGGCAAAACGTAGCGTGTCTGCGTAGGAATCGTGAGCTCTGCCTGTACTGCCGATTTCACAGTCCTTCCAGAATCTCTTATTGTTCCAGGCATGAAGGCACTTAGCGGTTCGACATGGAAACGAGCAAAACTAAGCATTGGAGAGGCACCTTCGCGACGGTGAGTTGAACGCCCCCGGGCCCACACCTACCCTAACTCTTATACGTCACACAGGATAACTCTCGAAATCGGGGTCAGACGACACAACTGCGGGAACGCAGACGACACACTCGTGGCGTGTATGGTCGGCACACGCAGGACATGTCCCCCGTCACCCCCGGCAATGTCCATCAGCGCCCAGTCGCACGTCACCTTACTAGGACGGCTCATCCGCCCAATGCCCACCCGACCCACCTCTCGAGTCTGTCAGAGCCAAGAACGTCGACAAAGGAAAAGGAATGGGCAGTTGAAGACTCGGAAGAGGCGCGCACGTGCAGGCGGACAATCGATCCGCTGCGGTAGGGAAGCACGCATCTCGGCACCATCCTTTTGGACGGCAACGGGCACCCGCCTCCGCCATGGCGCAGTGGGAAAGACGGCGGTGCGAAGCAGGAGTCCACGGGGTACAGGTGGAGTGCATTCATAATGTTCCGAGCCAGACTCCACACAGCGCCGCCGGCGCCGAGCTAGACTTGGCGACGGAGAGGGCGAGCCTGCTGGACATTCTTAGGATGATGTTTGGCAGGGCGGGCGCCAACAGAGGTGGCGCCAGGAGCGTCGAGATGGCTGATGCTGATGCTGAATGCCAATCCTGGGTCACAGTGCTCCTGCTACAGATAAGTTTCTGGCCATTTCTTGCTTCTCAAAACATAGCTCATGCAATATTGCTTTAGGCTTACAATCTTTGGTATACTACTACATTCACACTTAAATCTGTCAACAAACCAATTCAACTTAAATTGGCTATCTAACTTAGTGTTGTAATTCACATCCTCATTGATAGCAATGGCATAGACTCAGATAAAAATACAGATAAGTGACATTATTCTATTCTACCTTCCTTTAATTGAATTATCACAGCATTTAAACACTCTGCAGTGTATTTTTCTGCAGCACTATTTTGTGCTTTCCTATTAAAGTTCATTGCCTTCTCAAACATCCCCTTAGCATCATGAAGCCACCCTCTCACCATATATACATCCCCTAGTCCATTAAGGGCATCCCCTTGGCCCCAGGCATGCTTTGCTTTCGCATAGATTTCCAATGCCTTTTTATATGAGCTTTCTGCCTCATTCACCTTGCCTTGAGTAAGATATATATTTCCAAATTTTGTATGAATATTTCCTTGACCTAATGCATTATTTGCAACCTTATACAATTCTAGAGCCTTTTCCCATGCAGTGATAGCATCTTCAGGCCTATCAAGCTTCAAATATAGGCTTCCAAGACTTGAATAATCATGCCCTTGATCAAGAAATGAGTTTACTATTCTATGAAACTTCAAAGCCTGCTGAAGGGCAGATTCTGCAGCAATTAGTCTGTTTTGATGCATATGTATCTGACCAAGGCCCTTGTAGTCATGTCCTAGTAAGATAAGATTATTGACCTCCTCATGACATATTAATGCACTTTGATATAATGTAGATGCACCATCTATCTTTCCTTGTATGAAATACAAGTATCCCAACTTGAGGTATGAATTTCCTTGGCCAGAAATGTCATTGCACTTCTGGTAAAATTTCAAAGCTTTTTGATAGCAGGCCTCAGCACTATCCAATGCATCTTGCCACTGATACACCTGACCCAAATCATTTAAAATATCACCATAGAATTGGCTCTCAATGCTTGAGCCAGATAGGCATAATTTCTCTGCTTCTTGTAATTTTTCCTGAGCCCTCTCCCAGTCACATGCATAATAATAGAGATTTCCCCATTGTCGAAAGCTCAGAATTAGTAGCTCCACAGCACCACTATTCTTTTGAATAAATTGAATAGCCTGACTGATAACTTTTTCAGAGTGATCCCCAATATGTATGCAAAACTCAGTGGATGCAATGGAGGCATTAATAAGCTTAAATTGATCTTTATAGTTTGAGTCCAAAAGGCTTAGTAGAGTTGCCTTCATATTATTAACCTCCATCACCTTCTCATCATGGGCTTCAGGTGATAAGGTGGCAGAAGCAGAGAGTGCTAAATTGATATAAAACTCCTCTAGGAGTTTCTTATGCACAGGTAATACCATGGCTTGATTTAAACAAAAATGGCGAACAATTGGATGAGGTTGGTATCTCTCTTCAACTAACTTTATCAGGCTGCACTGCAGAAGTGTCTGAAGGCATGGTATGATATCAAGGTCAACAAGCATCCCTTTAAATTTGCCAAGCTGTTTTATATGTAGCCCATCTGACAGCATACTAAGCACTCCAAGCATATTCTTGGCAGATGAATTGGATTTCATTCTTCCACTATTAACAGATAGCTGAATAGAATACTCCAAGTTTGATAACCTATGCTCTTGGCCAGTGTGAACAGCCTTTGTCTGTTTAGTGGTCCACTCCTCCCATAACAACTCAGGTGGTGTCACCTGTGAGAGGTGAGACAACAGATCAACAGCAAGAGGGACATAGTCCACAGCCTCAATAAGTTTCTCTGAGAAATCATTATAATTCCCAGCAATAGCTTGCCAGATATCTTTGGCAGCATTATGACCAAGGGTCTCCAGTGGCTCTAAGAAGGGTTGGGCCCACTGTGTATGAGCTGGTCGCTCCGCACCACGCATTGTGATAAGAACAGTAACACAATGAAGCTCTGTGATTCTTGACAGAAGTTCTTCAACTGAGTGCTTTATTTCAACAGGCTGATCCCAAGGAGACTCAAAGTTATCAAAACAAATAATGGAATCTTTGGAAGTCAATGTTGCTTGGATGCGAGACCACAGTGCATCTGTGCCACCCTGTAGTACACCAAGAGTCTTTCCGAGCTCTGTCAAGAGTGCTCCAGATGATGTAACTGATTCACAGGGAACAAAATATCTGGCATCACCAAAATGCCCCCGGATATTATCAACGGTGAGCACTGCATGCGCAAGAGTAGTTTTGCCGTATCCTCCGGGACCTAAGATGGCAATCCTGGCAGGACGCGAGCCGACGTGGGTAGTAATCATTTGGATGATCTGCGCAAGTTCGGCGTCACGCCCGAAGAATATCTGCGGCACAGTTGGTCCCTGCCAGACAGGCGGGCTCCTGCTAAACGTCAACACACTGGAATGTGCAGAATGGGACCGGAAATGTCGCACATGGTCGCCTCGGGTTGAGTCACGGTCTTAACCTATCAATAAAATGAGTGACCTGGTGCTAGAGCGAATGTACGTTCAGCACACCTCACGACTCCCGATAATTTGAGCAAAGCGGGCGTCTAACGCGAGTTTGGCCTTCGGGGAGTGCGTCTTTTATTAGCAAGACAAAAGCGAATGGAGAATATATCCAAAACGGACCTGGAAAGTTTGAAGTACGTTCGATAACTTGGCGTCATATTTCCTGACCCTCTGGAGCATGTCCGCGCGCAGTAGCACCCTCTTGATCGCGTTTGTTTCTGCACACTGTTTCAGCGCGCCTTCGATGCCATCCAAATCGTTTGTTTAAGTCAGACAGCGAAGCCTGAATAGAATAGGACGGACATACCTGTGAAGCGACTTCAATAGTATGCGTAGACTGTCCGGGAGGTCTTCTTCGACAAGGTGGTGCGCCTGACACACCTCTCCGACATTGATGACAATGCTCGCGATGTTAGCGAGCTTCTCCATTACCGCACCCCATTCTTCGTTGTACTGCTTTACTTCCTATTTTACCATATGCTTGATTAATCCAGATACGTATAAAGGGACTAGTCGGACACTCACACCTCGCATCTGGAGTGCCTGAAGGATGATGCCAGCAACCGGGGAGATGAACGGAACGTGGGTCACTAGGGCACTCCCCTCTTTCAGTGCAGCAAGAGAAGTCTCTATAACACCAATCGCGACATCAGCTCCCCCGCCGATCGGCCCCGATGAGACGGGATCGATGCCACCAGCTGAACATTGCCAGTGCGAGTCAGTGAGCAACGAAAGAATTATCGAAGCCCGCCGTCACTCACGGATAGACTGGTTTTTCTTCTCGGACGCAGGAAAGACTTTACGCATTGTTTTCCTGAAGGAAAAGGGCTTGCTTCGCTGTTGCATGACTCTGTAGTACGAGCGACGTGAGCCTGAGAGCGTGAGAGAGTCGTGAGAGCTGTGGACAGCCGACCCGTGGGAACGAAAACGCTCTAGCGACGAAGGGCCTAAAGCAAACATATCACCTTTTTCCATCCTCCGTGGCACCCAGCTGAATCAATCCGGTATTCTCAAGACTGATAGATCGTCTACACTTCGCAGTCGCGTCACCTACCGAACACTTTCTCGTCACGGAAGTCTCTGGATCTCGTGCACCTTTCTATATCCTGACGCCGAATCAGCCCGGGCATGTTGTCTCGCCCATAAGAGAGAATCCGACGCAAATCCAAACTCTGACGCGAGATCAAAAATCTCGGCAGCTCAGTCACTAGTGAGCAACTAATTTACACCTTCGCCTCCTGTGGCACGATTGTGAACTGGGGTTGTTTTCCAGAGAAGGTAAAGTCTCAAACTCGACCTCATCTTATTTTCTCATAAACGTCACAGGAGTGTGGCTTCGTCGACTTTTTGATCAAGCCCACGCACTTCATGCCAGAAAAGACGTGCTCAATCGTCTTTGTGGCAACATTGGTATGTTCAATGACCAGATTGCGCATTCGCTACGGTGAGGCAGACAGCGCACCTGCTGCCCCAGGTAAAGGCGCTGGCAGATCTTCTTTCAGCGGGTCTTCCACTTCTACTGGAGAGAAATGCTAGTCCTTCCGTGAATAATTCTGAGCGTCTTCAGTCCTTACGGACTTCTATTCCTCTTCTCACACAAAATTGTGGGCTCATTAACTTTGAGCGTTTGCATGACTCCATTAGGGCGTGCACGGCCCAGCGGACGTGACATGAAGTTGGATTTGGGAAGCATACAGCACACCGAACGCGGACGCTCACTCTCTGCGCTTGGTGGTTTCGGTGCTGGGCACCTGGTCGAGGACCGCGACGTGCGCCCCGGGTAGAGCACTAGGCGGCTTCTGTAGACGTGCATGAGCACGTCCGACAATTCCTCAACTCGATCCTAGCGCCGCATATCCGCAACCGGCTCGCCAAAGCTTGCTTATGCATGCTGTGGGCCATTATGAAGAATTTGTGGACACGAGTAGCCGGTATTGCGACAAGGTCTTCAGTGCGCATAGCATTGTGTAACTGTCCCACACGATCATAATATCATCATAATGTTTATATGAGCTCAGAATGACAATCAATTCCATAACGGCGAGCATTGGAATTTTCAGTTTATTAATCCAACAATTATAGTTGAACGTTGAATGTTGAACGTTGAACTGTGCGACATGCGCCTCAAGGTTGCGCCTCAAGGTGCGACTTGCGCGACTACTGCACGACTGCGGCGGCGCTGAGAACACGACCGGCCCGGTTACAGTCTTGACATAATACCGCCGCATTGCCACCCGCGACGAGCGTTTTCAAGTCGTGCATGATGGCGTCCAGCCAGACATGTGAATCCGTCTCTGCACCCCAACTCCCAACAGAGAGTTCGCCACATGTACAGGAGCAAGGAGTCGCCGCTCAGATACTGGTGCCATCGCCGGCAGACACTCACACCTATCATGGTGCTCGCGCTCCATCGACACCAGTGTCAGCGAAAGCTCCCTTGCCCCGCTGGCTCTTCTCTGCTCGGCCTAAATCCATCAAACCCCTCCACGACCCGTCTACGTCTACGTCTCCGGCGCCGGACGGCTCCAGGCCGCCCGCCGAGCGTGCCGGGAAACGCAAGGCGGTAGAGGAGGTGCTGCCCGGAGACATGGAGCCGCGCCGCGCACCTGTGGCCGCCAGGAGCAGAGAGGCGATGTTAATTAGCGCAGAAGAGAGCTCTAAGATTATGAGGAACTCAGAGGTGGCGCAAGCGAAGAACCGGAAGCGACGCGTGACCATCGCCGGCGGGGAGGCACGCGACGCTGGCCATCGCAAGCGTGGGAGGAACGCCGCTGAAGCTCCGCCGGAGGTGGACGACGGTGTGTTTCTCTGTTTGTACGCGAGTCGCGCTGTGT
The DNA here is from genome assembly GCA_003315845.1 of Lactarius trivialis. Classification (NCBI taxonomy): domain Eukaryota; kingdom Fungi; phylum Basidiomycota; class Agaricomycetes; order Russulales; family Russulaceae; genus Lactarius; species Lactarius trivialis. Next base: position 14,676 of record QFDV01000667.1, read on the forward strand.
ATTGTGTCTAACTCACTCTTGGTGGGCTTTTTGTCTGGCCCCCATAGACATGGACCTTCAACTCACTGGGAGACGGAACATTTGTGAGCAGCAGGCCACGTCGAGTTCCGTTTCAGGGATCGAGGACGAGGACATCGGTTCCACCTCCGCGAATAGCGGCGTAACGCACACGCCGAGGGCCACGGCCGCAGGAGCGAACTCGAACTTATGCGGGCCCGGCATAGGTGTCATCAATGAGGAAATTCCATCAGGTAAACCTTTCGTCTGAAGCGATTAGCCGTTCCTCTTCAGGAAGACGCTACCCAAATCTCTGTCTGACACCTTCACTGCTCCCGTCACAGTTCCCCATGGCGGTACTACTCGCTTCTCCGCACCACGCGGAGTGGCACCGCTTGGTGAGACCGCGGCACCTTCGGAGAAGATCTCGCGGGTCGATGCGGAACCGGCGACGATACTGCCCACCTCGGGTGACCAAATGGACTTTTTCCCTCGAGGTAAGCCTCACAGTGTTTATGCCTTTAACTGTAGATCTTACCGTCACGCTGCCTAGCGCCTCCCATGCGACATAACCGTCGACGCTGGCGTGTCGTAAATCCCCCAACAAGCCGTTCACATCCTACGCAACGACTTGCCGCCCCACGCTCACGTCCGCGGGTTTGGGCCGGTGTAAGTTACAGTCACACTCTTGATGCACGTTCCGATAATGATACCCGTCGCGGTAGAGCAAAGACGAGCTGTTGGCTGTACTCCCTGCTCTTTCGAAGCACGAGGGCGGCGTTGCATGGGAAACCCTCGAATACCCAACACTTATATTTTCTGGGGAGAGAGGGGACCCTGGGCTGGGCTGGTGGGTCAAAGACTCTTGGGAGAGTCGCAACATTGACTTCTCGATGTGAACCCTCTCCCCCCCTTCCGCTCCTTCCCTCCTCTTGTTGAGACATTTTCTCACCTGAAATCTTTCCTATAGCATTCGCGAGACCGAGGTTCCTCTCGCTCACCCTCCGTGTGTCAGCGCAGAAAGCCCCACGGGTACTGCCCCCTCTCAACTTATCGATTCCACGGAGGTTCCAAGTAGCGGTTTGGATCGTTCTTTTTCCATTCTTGAGCCGGAGCTTCGATATGATCACGACAGCTGCACTACCGCTGGTGGCCACCCCGCTACGTCTTCGATGCCTTGCGGCGTAGATGTCACCCCTGACGGCTGTCCTCCCGGCGACTTCCCCGCTGCGGAAGCGATCTGTGTAGATGGTCCTCCAAGTTTCGACACCCAGATTTCCCTCATTTATTCACATGCCAACGGCTTCGCACCTGGTGGTGTTTCCGCTTGCGACGCCGAACGCGACATTTCCGAAGCCCGTGGCGCCTTGCTGTCCTGTTCTTCTCCGCTGTCTACGCGGGACTATTCCATCAGCCATTCACCGCAGGCGGGTCCCACCTGTTACAGCCCCTCAAAGTTGGCTCTGCCAATTCTTCCACGTCGGGTTGCGCCGGATCCTGATGCAACCACCAGCAGCGCTGTTTCAGTCCCCTTCCGAAGCGAAGACCTTCCACCGCCTCCCCCTGAGGTTTCCGCCTTGCTCAGAACCCAGCTGTCCGGAATGGCTGTATCTCCACTGCTTGCGCGCAAATCACCGCTAGTTCCCTGGGAACTCCCGTCGGAAATTGGATATCTCTGGTTAGGGTTGTTTAGGATATCTGGGGTCAAGGTATTTTCCATGCCTGTCATTTGGTCAGAAAAGCAGTTTAAATTCTCTTGTCCTTGGCCAGGTGGAAACACATCAGAGAAGGACCACCTCGAAGGCGCTCACGGTGCAATGTACCTGGCGATTTTCCCTAGAATGGGTTCCCGGAGGTGAAGAGCTGCTCAAGGACGAGGAGCAGGACAACTGCAATGAGTGGATGATGCGGCCATGGTGGGAACCGGAGTCTCCTCAGCAGCCAGTCCAGCATTCCTTGTTTGGCCCCTCTCAGAGTGTCAAGTGTTCTTACTCGCTGTTGCCGCTCCCTCTCCTTGCACCGTTCACAGCGTACTCTACCGCACCTGGCGATTTCCCCACAGGTTATTATTGCATGGTGTGCGGTCGCATCAATGTGCAACGTTTTCTTCGACATCGCAGATGTGAGGGTGCTACATGCAACTCAAGGGCAGACCCGCAGGGGGATACTGGCTGGGCAATCCGTGCATCTTCCACACGTAATCGAAAGATGAACTCCGCAACAGTCGTCCCAGACAACAGATGGGCTATGATCGCAGAACCGGGGACTGCCTTTGAAGATGGGGCGACTCTGTTCCATTATCTCATGGCTGTCGGTGACTCTGGCCCCTCTGTGGCCCCTCCGATCCTTCATCCTTCTGGTGCCGATGCCGACACGCACACACACATGCACTCTGTGCGCCACTTGTTCAATGGAGACAAGGAGCCGCTGCAAGAGGGTGCCTCGGCACTCTTCGAAGCCCTGCAGCGTGACGTACGCATCGAGCGCAGCATGAGCTCGTTTGCATTCGCCACACCTCAGATCGAATCCAGGGACGACCCGGCACTCGGCCCCAACGGGCACAGCATCTGGGACCAGCAAGCGGCGGTCATCGAGAGCGCACTGAGTACATACTGCGGCAACCTGGGGACCCTCAAAGTCCGGGCACTGCGTGTGCACGCATGGGTCTCGGATGGCAAGGTGCGTATACCGCCGTCATGCTTGGATTGGCACTGAGGACACCCGCTTGATGCCCCCGCAGCATATTCAAGTGTTTTGTCCACGCACTAAGCACCTTGTCCTGCTCTGCCTGGGCGCTGATATTGCATTGCTCTCTTTCCCCTCAGATCCCAACACCAAGTCGAATGCCAAACCAAAGCAAGAGTGCCTCCGTGTGACGATGGTCCACGGAGACATTGTTGTGCTTAGCGGCCACCAATTCAATGTTAGTGCCATTTGTTGTCGTATAGGAACACACACTGATATCCCTTGACAGTTCTCAATGATCCGCACAGGCATATGTATGTGTAAGTAACTCTATTACCGCAACGTCGTTTCTCACTGACAGCTTCCATCAAGTGCTAGAAGCAGATTGTACCTAGTCATTTTGTATCTTGATATATATCTTTTATCCTTATTTATACATACACGTCACCCCGTTTTAGTAGGTCTTCTGTTACCCCCCATTTACACAGAATCCATTGAAATTCCGTTTGTTCTGATCTCCGTAGAGCCCCCTGGAGATCCCGGCGCTCGACCTCTTGGCACAAACATTGGGATGCGCCGCAGCGCTTGGTAGTAGTACTAGTCCTGGGGTCCGCTGATTCTCCGCCGGCGCATCTGATTCCAAGATGGCTCGTATCTGTTGTACTAGTAGATGCAAGGAGGGACCCGAGTAAACCCCCGAGCGCAAAGGACTCCTTATTGCTGTGCGAGCTTCTCGCCACTTCCATCGTTCCGGGTAAGACTGCCATACAAGACGGAAAAAATGGAACTTCGAGCAGGTGCGACGCACTGGAACTCTTCCCCCCATTTATCAGCTGCTTGTTGAGGTAGCGTCGTCTATGAAAGTGGTTCGGCGTTCAGCGAACCGATGCAATGGATTGTGGCTACGCCCTGGCGCCATTGTGTGGCCCAGTACGTGGGGTCCAGGGCTAACTTTTGACGGCTTGCTCTGCGCCTGCTTCCTATGAAGGTCATCGGGTCATAGCATGCGCCGGGACTTGAGTCTCAGATACATCACAGAAGCCCGAAGGCGAGGGGTGGTGTGAAGGCCCTTGGATACTGATAGCCCAGCGAGTCGATTTCAGTCCATCACTGAGCGCCGAATTCGAAGCTTCCGTGGGTGAGACGCCACACCTCAAGCGCGACAAGTGATGCGAAGCGCCCACGGGTAATCGGATGCAACCATGTGTTGGATTGGGGAAAAGAGGATTGGCCATGTGGCTGGATTGGGGGGGCGTCGAGATGAGAACGGGAGGGAGCACGGTTCTCACTACAATCTTTGATCCTGAATCGCCGTTTTCGTATGCACCGGATGTGGACCTGCATGGCAAGAGGGAAAGTGGCGACAGCTTTTGTTCGGGGATTGATCCCAGATCCCCGAGCTATCCGTAACACAAGACACCCGCTCAGAACGTAGTTCAACGAGGTCGGCAAGGTTCTTCGGGTGGGCGAGGCCCTGTGGCCGCCCCCTGTTCGATCGAACCGCGAAACGAGACCGTTTCCCAGGGCAGAGCGCCTCGAGGATGAGTTTTGGCCATGCTTCCACACGGCACCCTTTTCGGTTGTTGCAGCCTCGCGTCTGAACACTTCAAGGAAGGCAAGGCACAGTCCGCAGCTACAATGCCGTATTTGCCACGCTGACTCTGACATGGAGATCTGGAAAAAGAGATAAAGAGATAGGGAAGACAAAGAAAAAAATACTGGCGTTGTATGAGCGTTCTTTTGAGCAAATGCATTCTTGGAACTTGGATAATTAGATGTGCATCTTGCAAGGTGTGTGTGTTGTGGGGTTCTTACCCAGGAGAGGCTAGGTCACACACTGAGGGCGGGAAGCCCCCGACTCGAGATCGAAAAGAGCGGTATGCATCAATATCAAGACGAAAGCACGCTGACAAGCCAATTGCCGATGACAACTGAAAGCCCACTGTTACTGTAAGTGACTCGAACCCGAACCTGGGGAGGGACAGGAGGTGAGAGGCACGCGGAGTATCGGCCCCCGCCAAATCCAGAAATCCGCGGACCCGGTAGATCCTGGGTATGTGTGGCACACTGGGAATTAGTCGTGTGCGTCTTGTAAGCACGGTGCCAGGCCACAGGTCGACGTTTTGGGGGCCTTGCTCGCATCTACCCGTGAAAACGCTAGATTTGATACTAAGAGAACCTGTGGTGGAGCGCCGCGCGCCCGAGATTCTTACTTTGGTGGTCCCAGAAGGTGCATGTGCATTCAATCTCTTGCGACTCTCTCGGGCCATAGTGGGTGCCGGGCCAATATAGTCGAGGGAAGAAGTGCTTACTGCATGTAACATTCCTCTCGCCCGCGGCATGGTGTCTGTGTCGATGGGCGAAACATTAGACGGGTCGTAGCGAATATGAGAACGAGTACTACTGTATGATGATGATGATGATGCGCGTTGAGACGACGCCGCGGGCGGTGCTCCTTGAATTTATCGTACGTCAGAATCTCGGTAGCTCGGCCAACTCGGTGACAACGCGACTCGTGCAGATGATGATCGCGTCGGTTACGACCTATTAAGGTTGCAATTTGTACGGTTGCTTCTCTTTCAGTCCTCCGGCTTTCTAACAAATAGGCTGCCCTAATACTTGTATCGTTTCTGTAGTTTTGGCAAGTCGCCCATCTCTTTTTTTGCTAGACGTACCACAGGGTCTGGTGTAGGATAGCTCAAGAACGAATTAAGATTATTATTCACCGAAGAATAAAAGGGCTCGGACTTCACTTGAAAAAATTAACCACGAAAAGCAAGCCTGAGATATAGGCGCATGCGCACGCATGCGAAGATGTGACACCCCCCTCCACACGAGCCCAGTCAGCGAGGGAGTGGAGTATGTGGACCGTGTCGGCTTTAGGCTAATCAGCGATACCGAAATCGTCGAAGCAAGTTCTTCCTTGAGAAGGGGAAGTGGCAAGGGGAAAGAAGCGCGAAGCCCACCACCCACGCGCACGATGCCTGGGTAGACGCGGATCAGATCGAACTCTAGACCTGGACCAGACGGAAGGGGTGAAGAGCGCCTCTGCCCAGCCCCAGCTTAACCCCGGCTCGTTAAACCTGCGACATACTCGACTCTGTACACGCACGAGACGTGAAAAAAAAAAAGGACAACTGCTTGAAGGTTTTTTTTTGCCTCCGACAATAATTCCGGACTTCGGGGCAATGAAATCGGATGTGTACGCGATAATTCCCCCGATGACCAATGAACCACCACGTCGTGAGATACGAACTGGTACTTTTGCAGTCAATCTGCCGCAAACAAGGGATCGAGGGTGCGTAGATGAAATGTAACTTAGCGTTAGTGCTCGTTGCCGTTGCCTGTCGCCAAAGCCCTAGCGCACTTCGTGGGTGCCACGTCCCACACGGGGAAAGGATCGCAAAGGATCGCAAATCGCCGCCATCGACATCCGCTATCTGCATTCGCCGTAACAAAATTCCGCGTCCAGCCTCCGAGTCCGAGATTGGCCCCGCGCCGCGGCTTTGTTTTCCTTGATGACTGACCCACTTGGATAGTGAAGAGAGCTTATTCTTTTCGGACCTTCCAGATACGGCCTAAACTTTATTTTTCCAGGAAGACCACGAAGGACGGCCCTCCAGGATAGAATCTCTGGCCGGAAACGAAATTGCTGCGCGATGTTTCAGCTTGAGAAGTAGGGGGGCGGGAGCACTGCACTACCATAAAGAAGCAAAGGAGTCGCCTGGGCCCACCCAGACACGAGAGAAGAACGACGAGGGCCATATGATAGCACAAAGACCGCATTGTAGGACGGAACCAAAAGGGGGAAGCAGGTGCGCACGAGGAAGTGAATCAACCGAGGGAGGAAGTTAAAGTCAAAGTCAAATGGAGATAGAAAAAAAGGAGGGTTGTAAGGGATGTCTCAGAGAAAACTACCGCCGGTGACCCGCCATATGCAAATCGGTACCGCGAGGGTACAGTACACAGTACAGTCCCTAGCCGAAGAGCCACCTTGCCGGCGGCGAGTCAGGGCTACGGAGGCGAGACGATTTGCAGGCGGTGCCAAGAAGACGAGCACATGGAAGCGCTTATTGCACAGGGCAAAAAAAACGCGAGCGAACGTATGCACGAACAAGAGAAGGAAAGAATGAACGACGACCGAGGAAGCAATAATCGCGTGCCAACTGTATCCGAGACCGAGGCCAGACTCGACTGCTTGATCTCGGTTCACAGAACACAATATACAGTACAAAGATGGCAACACAGATAAAAACGTGTGCGTGTTGCAAATTGAAGAGCTGGGAGAGGTAGAAGGATCCGTGGGAAGAGAGGGGTCCGGCGCGGGAAAAAGTCGGGGGTTGCACGCCCCTAAACAGTTTGAAAGTACCAAGTTTGGGTGGTGCACACGAAGCCAGCGGTACATAGAGCAGGTTATCGCAATCAGGCCATCGCAATTTCATTGTTAAGGGAACAGGTTAGATAAGGAGCCACACAATGAGAAGCTTCTCAGTGGTTTTTGATCGGACGCAACGAAAACGGGTGCATCAGGTAACGTGCCGAGCGGAAGTCGTAGGGGAGGACCGGAAGGGACGAATTTGGGAAATACGGTCAGGCCAGGGGAGGAGAAGAGTATAGTCGATGTTGAGATCGAAGGGGGACAGGACGTTGAGTGGGCGGGGCCGGAGTTCATTCGGGTTGCGATTCGATTCGGAATGTTGAATTGGGCCGCGGGGATGAGACGTGCCGCGACCGAGGCCCGAGTTCGAGTTGCGAGTCGAGCCTCACGCCAGAGAGCCTCCCTAAGAGTCTACACCCGGGGCAGCTTCTCAGTCCCATCTTCCCCTCGCACTCGTATTCGCACCCACTTATTAGGCGTCTCCTTTCTTCTTCCTTTCTCTTACTGCCAGGGATTCATATGCCATCCCATCACCTCAGTCCTTCGTGATTCGAATCAATGGGCAGACGCAAGATAGCCATACAGCCCATAACGGTTCGTCACTTTTTCCTCGAACGACGCCCTCTTTTTTTGCCCTTGCCCGCACTCTTTGTGTGTCGCGCTCTGACATCGTCGTGTTGGTGTGGTTGTCATTGTTCTAACGTGCATCGACATAGAACGACCGAACCCGGTCCGTCACCTTTCTAAAGGCAAGTGGCGATTGCCAAGACTTTGCTTTCAAAAATAGGCTCCTCATTCTTAAATTACCATCACCTCCCTCAGCGTAAAACCGGCCTCTTTAAAAAAGCATACGAGCTCGGTGTCTTATGCTCCGTCGACGTCGCCGTCATCATTTTTGGTACACCCCATTTCCCTTTCCCTCTGCGCAGTCCTTCAACAATTCTATTTTTATCCCTCCCAGAGCGCAAACATGGTCACCCAGACAAGCTCTTTCAATATTGTTCAACTGATATCGACTCACTCGTACAACGTCAAATTAGGGTGCGCTCTCTAAATCTCTCTCTCCTATCTCTCCTCATCGCCCTTCTTCAGTTTGACGGAGAGCGTGACCTTCGTACGCCCAATGACTTCACTGGAGGTGCAAACCTATCTCGCATGGATGATATGGGCGAAGACGATGATGAGGGTGATGCCGACGACTCTCCAACTGCCTCGTACATGCGTCAGGAAGGCATAAAGGGCAAGAACTTTCCCGATACCGGCAAGCCCTCTGGAGCAAAACCAAAGACAACATCTGAAGTGCGTCCAGCATTTCCCTCCCCCACCTCTGCCTGACTCATACTCCCCTCCTAGGTTGACTACCGTCCTCAACTCCACCTCCCGGGGACCGTACCCTCATCTTCACCAACTCTCCCCGTCTCCGCCGACCGCCA
>QFDV01000672.1:5983-30675 GCA_003315845.1 Lactarius trivialis
GTGTGAGGAGAATCGTGATTGGTTGATTATGATGACAGGTCCATGAGCCGCGGCCGAACAAAGGACATTAAACGATGGTAGCTTCAGGAAATTCTCGAAGCCCGGCAAGGATTGGATGTGAGAGGTGAGAGCGTTACGCTCTTCTGAAAGGCTCTGCTGTCGCAGGAGAAGACGACCGAATGCGTCCATCCCTTCGTGATCCCCGGCCTCGCCGTCGCCAATCGCCGTGTTCTCGTATTGTGCAGCCGACATCGTCACCATCTCTAGGTCCCGATTGATGGCCATGAATCTTTCCGCTAGGTTTGGATCGGCTGCATGAAGTTGGTTGGTAGAAGCACGGAGGCCGCGCATTTCAGACCAGAGAATTGCTCTTCCCCGTTCCAGAGTCTCTATGGCCTGTTTGATTTGACCCGTTTCGATTTGATACGATGCGTACTCCGATGGAAACACCCCCTGATCCCTGAGCCTGAGTGCATTAGCGAGGCGAAAATACTGGATTTCCAAAGTCGGGGAGAAAACAAGAGTTTCTTGCAGTAGTGACATGGTCGTCTCATACGCAGTAGAAACGGAGGGATGCGCAAAGCGTCGTGCGCTGACAGCCCACCCGCATGAAATCATTAACCGAAAGGATGCTTCCACCGATCCATCGTTCGCGAGCTCGAGGTAGAGTTGCATGGCTTCCTCGAGGTCCTGCGGCTCCTGCGGCTCCTGCCAGAGATGCAACAAATACACCTGTTTTTTAATCAGAGAATGAAGAAGCCCATATCCCACCCCAAAGCGGACCGCCTTTGGTGCTGACGGCACTGTCACTTTGCGGCGAAGATCACGATACGCAGTAATTGATTCATTGAGGTAATCCAATCTATTCGTGTGTCCATGCGCGTTGTGGAGGATATGAGCAAAATGGATAGCAGAAATGTACGACGATAGATCACCAGAGCACTGTAAAGGGAGTAATGCTCGGCTGCGCTCGACAGCCGCTTCTACATCCGTTATCTCGCCATTTAACATCGCGATGAGAATCTCCTTGAGAGGGTCATTTTCCGGCGATCCGCTCGGGATCGACACAAGTGTTATGTGCACAAGTGCAGGTTCTCCTGAGTTCCCAGTGACACCAAAGTAACGGAAGCGCTCCCGCACATAGTGGTCCAGGACGGCAGTGATTTCGGTGCGATTTCGATCCGGAAGAGATGGAAGGGAGAGTAAAGTACGAAAGCGGTGAATAGCATCCTCTACATACTCCGGGGTCAGGTAAGAGTTTAATCGGCTCATCAGAAGATCGCTAATCAGCGATATCGCCCTCGCCGTCAGATTGTCTCCAGGGGAGTTTGCAGCAACGATTTTGTCCGCGATGGTCATCGCCTCCTCGTAATCGTTGATCATATGCGTGGCCCGGAAGCGATAACCGAGACAGCAAGCAAGCGTAAAGGATACTTGCGGATCTGGTACGATCATTTCTGCCTGTCGCAGGACTTGCAGGACTTGCTCAGAAGGCAGCTTCGCGTCAAGTGTATGGGAAACGGCTGCAGAGAAACACGTGAGGGCAGCAGTCAAGTCGCTCATAGAGACGTCCGGAGAGTGTACTAGTTCGTGGCTAAGGGCCGCCATCTCCTCCAAATCCTGCACCATATCGCCAGACCCCAGGATGAAGCTATCGATCAGGTTCCCGGCCATCGTTTGAACTAAGTGTGACATAAATTCGTCACGCGGGATGTCGAAAGCTTCAAGGGGGTGGAAATTAACTCGAAGGAAGTGATGGTATTTCAGTGAGGATTTGAGATCTTCTGGTTGTTTGTACTCATTGAAACGTGAAAGGAGGGCAGTTGCAAGCTGGAAGAACATATAGACCACGTCTTGACGTGATTGGGACGGGAAGAGAACTGCTTCTGTGAGATGGGCGACGGATTTGTCGAGGTCGAATTTCTGAGGTGACCGTGACAATTCAAGTGACAATTTGTAGCGCATGATTCGTAGTGTCGCCAGACGCAGGAGGTGAGCAGGGCGGTAAGGATCAGATCGACGTGACGACGATAGAAGACGGTGTTCGAGGATGATGTTGATCTCGACTTGGGGAAGAGCGACTAAAAGGACGAATTCGTTTCAGCCGCAGGGGATGAGTATACTAGTAGAAGGCCAATATCGGATGTAGGATTGGGACTTACATCCAAACTCTGATGTGGCCATGTGGTTATGAGATGACGAGCAGAGGAGCTTACACAATACATGCCGTGGGAGCATCATGGTATTTGACAGCTTCTGACAGCTTCTGTGGTAATAGCCGAAGACAGGAGATGTGAAGTTAGTTTGCCAATGCACCTAGATAGGATAGCGTTTGATCCGCTCATTCCGACGCAGTGCTTTCATGCGTGTGGTTTTGACTTGGATTCTCGATGCGAGGGGAGCGTATTAGTATGCTTTACCTCTACTAAGTTACATCAGTCGTGTTACAGGCACTCTGCATTACGTATGGGGTGAGCCTGCGTAGAGGGGTGGTCTGCAGTGAAGAGGGCAAGGAAGAGGGTGTGGTTATAGTAAGGAATCCAGCGCACCAAGATCATACAGTAGCACGATTCGGGATGATCGATAATGACTCGAAAATTATTCTGGGCCATTTTTCAGCGTTAGCAACGTTAGCGCTAAGTATCATTTGGCACCACCTTCTCCCCTCCACCACACCAACGCAGCGCGCCATCCAGTCCAATACCCCCGTAATGCGGCAGCCTACAGTAATCCGGCGATCGAAGAGTGCAACTGTAGTCTGTAGCGGCGTGGGCGAGGTATCAGTCCCGAGAACCTGCCGACGTCACCCCGGGCCTTGAGCGCTTGAGCGCTAAGCAATAACGTGGGTCGCCGTGCTGGTAGAACGGTGAGTTTTGACATCCCCCGGGCCCGACGATCATGAGCACCTTGAAGGAGCGTGAAGGGTAATCGGAGGAAATTCCGGGGCCGGCCCGAGGAAGATATTTTCCCACGACTGCTAAGGTGGACTCGAAGGCGCAACTCAGATTTTAATCAGGACACACGCACTGGCTTGCGCACTGGCAAGCATTGCGCGTTTGCCAGATTCAGTCACATATTCTGCTGCGGTCCAGATAAGGCCTGATCTGATGCAAGCAGCAGCGCGCGACTCGAAACGAAACTTAGGAAAGCGAGTGACGACTTTTCGCTGAGGCGATCCCCATTCGTTCGTGTGTTTCAATAAAACGCCGCCGCCGCCGCCACACGATTCTCCGTTATGTTATGTGGCCCTTCTTGAATTTTAAAAAAACCAATCGAAACCACCTTGAAGCACTCAAGCAGGGTCCTCACTAGTCCTCACTAGGCCTCATCACTGGTTATCAAGCGAGTGCAGGATGCTACGCCTAGACACTGGGCACAAATCACACATGTCAGCTGAGATTCTTTTCCACGCACGGCAGGCGAGCTACGCCTTTCGAGGACCGATCAACTCGAACATTACAGTCCAGAGAGTAAACTGCCCTTCTCGGCCGTCCACGCCGCGCTACTCCACCACGCCCCTCTGAAAATCGCGCAAGAAATGCCAGTGTGCAGAATCCTTACGATTATCCTTCCCAGCGCCCTGCGGCTCCTCCCAGCGCGCAAAGCTAGCAGCCGGGAAGTGCATACTTGGGTCGCGTAAAGACGGGTCGTGAGCGATAACGACGAGGACGTCCGGACAAGCGTCGAACGCCTGCAGCACCTCGAGCGTCGCCGTTCCCGCGTGGTAATCTGGCATGGAAGCCGCGGTGGGTTTATAAAACGGGGTGGTGCGGAAGGAGGCGGAGGACGGGTGGACGCGCTCGAGGAGGGAACCGGACGGCGCGATGGTCTCCGGGAGCGGGAGGAGCGCATTCGGGCGGAGGACGCCGGGGTGCTCTACGGCTGGGCGTCTCGAGGAGGTACAGCGAACCGTCTTCGAACCAGTCGATCGCGCGCAGGCCGCCGATCTTGAGCGCGCCTCCGCGGCTAAAGTCGAGCTCGATGAGGTCGCGGTTCTCGAATGCGGATTGGTGTACGTGGCCGTCTGGGTTCGTGGGGAAGCCCGGGTACATGCATGGGCCGGCTTTGAAACCCGGGCCGACGACGAGGGAGGTGGAGTGTGGGAAGAGAGAGGGGTCTCCGATGTGTTCGACGTGGTGATAGGACCATATGATGGAATCGATAGACGCGAGTGGGATGGAGGCTGAAGTCAGGATCTCAGGCACGTCAGCAGGAATGTCAAATGTGGCGTTGACACCCTGCGCCATGGCCAAAACTAAAAAATCGTAAAGGTCAGGTGGACAGGGCAGTTCTAGAGACTCAACTGTATGGATATTTTTCCTTCCATGCTTTCGTCAGGCCAAGGTCAAACAACACTTTCTTGCCCGCCTTTTCATTCTCGACGAGGAAGCTATAGAGGGGTAAATCAACCGTTTCGTGCCCAGCTATTGGCGATTGGAGGATCAAGGACGTCGGAAAAGACATATTCCCAACGAACAAGGGGGAAACGCGGACAGTAGATCCCTTGTAGGCGGGAAGTGATAGGGCGGCAGACATCAGGTTTCAAGTTGGGTTCAGACTGGGGCAACACCACCCGCGCATTTATACTGACGAGTGATCTGCGCCGCCTGGAGTGGAGAAGCAGAGCGACTCGGGAGCTGTAGACAGTTCAAACCTTGGTACTGCGGGTGCAGTATAATCTTCTTTTTTTCCAAAAGAACACAAACATTTCCCCACGGTGGCAAGTCCAAAGTTCTGACCGAGTGGTGCGGCGAAAGACGGTCCAGTGGGGTGCTGACGGTATGCGGACAACGGCCGGAAGCGGATCTCTCTAAGCGCGCAGCTCTCAACTAACAACCCACACCAGCCATGGCGACCGTGAAGATCGCCACCCTCCTAATTAAAGTTAAGCACCACACAACCCACTCTCAGCAATCCATCTAACCCACAAAAAAGACACTAGCCAAGCCCATAAGCTCACGCATCAAAACCCAAGCCCGCGAGTAAGCTACCCCCTCCTCCCTGAACCACCCACCACCTAACAACACACAGACACGAGCGCTTCCGCAACCTCTGCGTAACTCTCGCGCAAACGCTCTACCGCTACGAAATCCGCCTACGCACAGGCCTACTCGGCGAGCCGCGGCAAATCGTGCGCCCTCTCTCGGAGACCCGGGCGATCGAGAACGGTGCCAATTTCCTCGCTGAGGGATTCTTATTCGCCGTCGCTGCTGCGCTTATCGTTGGCGAGGGCTGGCGCTCGTCGCGGAGCGAGGCGAGGCGGCGGGCGGGGGTCGGTGAGGCGCTTGAGGGGCTTCAGGTGCGCGTTGGGGAACTGGCTGCGCGGCTTGATAGTTGGGAGGACGCGTCGGTTGAGGAACGCGAGCGGTGAGCGTCTGCCTATGCGTTGCTTTCTTGTCTAAAGTGTATTTTTTTATAGGGCCCGGGAGGTCGCGCGGATCTTGGACCGCGTCGTTGAGATTGGGCTGCGGGGCGGTTGGGCAGAACTAGAGGACACGCCACTCCAGATACCTCGTATTCACTTGAACATACCACGCGAACCATCCGAGAGTACTACAAAACTAGATTCCCAATAACGTATGCTTTGAAATGTCCCCCACTCTGGTACTATACAAGGGAATGACTAGTGAATACACATAAAAAGCGTGCTTCCAAATTAGAGAAAAAGACTCCGTGATCGAAAATAAGCAAAGCGTACTCTAAGGTAGGTCGAGCAAAACAAAATAAGATAAAGCACGCAACTCACATCACACAACACCCGCCCATAGAGCCCATACTCTGACTCATACTCTGACACATCCGATCCCACATACACATGTGTGACCGCTCCTGCTTCGTCACGATACGACCACCACGCCTCGCCACGACGATCGTGTACTCACGATCCGGTTCTCCAGGCCGCGGCACCGGGTACCACCACCGCAGCGTCGTGCCGTCGAGCTCCCACCGACCAGCCGATACAAACACCGCCGCCGCCAAGCCATTCCGCAGGGCCCGGGGAGGGTAAGGAAGTGGAGGTGCCACCCCGCGGAGCGTCTCGCTAGAGCGTGAACGCGCGGGCTCCTCGTCCATATCCAAAGACAGGCTTCCTCTATCCTTCTGTTTCGCCCGGTGCAGCAGGGGCCCTACCGTGCGATCCGCGGCGAAATGCACGATAGGCAGGAAGATCTCCGTCGGTGGAGGGTCCGTTTTCGGGTCGTCGATGGTGTAGGACGACGAGGGTGTGTTAGGACGCGTCGTTGGGGGAGGAGCGACGGGCGCGTCTTCTGCGCGCACGCGGACGACCAGGCGGAATTCGGCTTTGGAGATGTTGAATTGGATGTCGGTGGGGACTCCGACGGTGGCTATAGGATACGGCCGGCTAAACGCTTTCACCGCGCGAGCTCCATCGGTCAAGAAGTCGAACATGCTGTCCCAGCGGTTGAAAGAGGCAGCATCCGCTTCGTCATCAGCCGCGGGTGGCATGGTCGCTAATGATAGCTGCGACTGATTCCCCGGGGTGAAGTTGCCGAACCGCGACCGTCCTCCGCGGTGTCCCGCTAATAGCAATGCGGATGACTTGTCACCACCGGCCTGATACATGCTGGCTTCCCCTCGAGGACGCATGTCATCGACGCTCCACAAACTGAGGTCCTCCATGTTCCACAGGTCGCCCCACGCGTGCACGTTGTCCGGGCAATACGTCCATATTGTGTAGCTGAGCGAGTTTGGCCCGTCGGCGGCGTTGAGACTGGCATCGAGTGCCTTTTGCTGACTCGAGTAATCGCCCTTGTGACGACCTCCGTCCGTCCAACCATACGCCTTGCGGCCATCCATGTCGTAAGGAATGCCGATTTCTCCGATCATCGTGGGGAAGGGTCCAAGAATAGGTGCGTCTTCCTTGAGTATTCCCAACTGAGTCTGCAGAGAGCGCCGGATGGCGCTTTCACCAATTTTAAGCGCCTCGAACTTGCTCCGGTACTTCCCGCGCAGCAATCCCAGTGCGTCCGCGTTGAACCAGTTCCAATGCCGTGAAACGAGCGTGAGCCCATCGTAGTAATGTGCCGAGTACGCGCAGCGTCCTGCCATGTCGTCCTCGGGCAGTGGAGGGGGCTCGGCGAAAACGGGAGGCGCGACGAAATGAATCGCCTCTGGGTGCGCTTGGCGCATGCGTCGTGCCCATACCTGCCAATGTGGCAACCAATAGTCGGAAACGAATTCAACCTCGGCCATCTCGTCCAGGTCTTGCGGCGGAGCAAATTCGGCTGCAGGGAAGTAACGGAAATAATCTGGTCGCATTATGTAACCCGTCTCGATGTCCCACACGCCGTGCTGGGCCCAGATGTCGACGCCGAGCTGCCAGTCGCGCCCGCGCGTCCACCCGTATCGTGGGTGCACGCCATCTGGTTCCGTCGTGGGGTCCGCCCAAATAGTGAGGCCCTTAGGGTCAACCGTGACCGACCCAACACGCTGCGGCCCAAACGCGCCGAACGTCCAGTTTTCTACCGTCTGAGCTTGTCCCATTCCGAGACGAAATGACTGTGCCGGCGTTGGGGTGGGTCCTTTTTTGAGCGTCGAACCCTGACGCGTCGGTAAGGAGAGCAAGTCCGAATACCCCACCAGGCCCTCGGATGGCTCGTTCATGCTATCCCAACCGATGACGCAATCATCCAGCAGGCCACCAGCATCCCGAATCCTATCTGCGAGTTGACCAAAGGCCTCGATGTAGTGTGATTGAAGATAGTCCTGGATGTTGGAGCCGTCGATGATACAATTTGGGGCGAAATCACGGCCAGCGAAGAACAATGTGAAGAGGGTTTGCGTGGCAAGGCGTCCATAATTGGTGGACCAGGTCATGGCAGGGATGGAAGCGGGGTCTGGGTCGTGTGCAAGGGGATACTCATTATGGAGGATGGTGGCCTGAGTTGCCGTAAAATTACGAGGGTTTATACCACAAGCTGCAAGTGTCCAAAACGGCGCGCCAGAGCCGCCGCAATACCGAGACCACTATAGATTAGAGTTGACGGATTTCCAAGAAAGGAAGGTGACGGGATTTAACGTAAGTCCGGACAGAGAGCGGAAAGCGTCGACGGGGAGAGGGCGAGGGTGGTATTGCAGTCGATGTTGCGCAAGTGGGAACGTGGAAGATCGGGAAAATACGGCACGCATGGGGAAAGAGCGTGAACCACGGAAAGAAGCCGGGTGAATAACAATTTTTCGCCGTGAGCATGAGAAAGAGGGAGGGAGGTACGGGCACGTACGATGTCTTGGTGAGGGTCCATGTAGACCTTAAAGCCATGCTCTTTGCATTTCCGGAGGACTCGGATAGTGTAGTCCATGAAATCATAATCATAGATGCCACTGGTCCACAGTTAGAGACAAGAACTGGGGATGTAGAAAGCATATCAAGACTTACGGCCCTTCGTGTTCTAGAGCTTCCCAAGTCACTGGGTACCGGAGCATGTTGAAGCCCCAGCCACGGAGGCGTGCGAGGTGAACGTCGGCCGAGCCATCGTCGAGGTTCAACGGGCGATGTACGAAACTGTTCCCGCCAGCTTCGGCGTTTTCCCAAAACCCGTCGAGGAGGCAGGAGGGTTCGCCAACGGGAGCCTTTGAGGAACCAGAGAGATTGACGCCACGCAGTAAAAGCGTGCGTCCGTGGGAATCGACAAAGTTCCCCTCGATGGTGTGTACGAAGGCTGGAGATGTACGATTGCCAGTGGCGGGGGAGATAGCGGGTATTTTGGGCATGTCGAGGGGGGAAGAGGAAGAGGGGAACAAAGAGAGAAAGGCGACCTCCCGAGAGGGTTACAATAAGTCGTACCACACCACTCCTCCGTTTTATTTCGGGTTAGGGTCATCTTATTCCCCCCGGTCCGCCCGCGTAACACTCTTGGTAAGCGTGCGAGGCTTGGGCCTCCAAACCGATCAAGGCTATACAATTCTTACTGTACAGTGTACGTGGTGGTGGTCCACCTCCTACAGTAGCTTACTCGCCCAAGCATCAGAATACTGTAATCACATTCTCTACACTATGGGACTGGGCCAGGGCAGTGCCCGATATATACAAATATAACCCCTTTCTCAAACGTGCCACATCGCCGAAACGTTAATTGGCACCGTGTATGAAGGGCCCAGGGACAGACTGCAGCATCAGGTCACGTATTCACAAGTGATGGCTTGTGTTGAGCGGTCCAACTGTCAAGTGTCTTCCAAAAGTAGGCGACAGTGGACTTATCCACGTGTCTCCTGTGAGAGTCGATCTAAAAGCGTTCGTTCAAATTATCAGATATCAAACCGACACCAACACAACTCACCTTAAGTTCGGTGACGTTCCAATCTTTAATTTTCGGGTTCGGCGGATCGTTTGCCCACGATACGTACATCCCCTTGACTTTGCGCCGCATCACCCGACACAATCAATTAATAATCTAGCAACGCTGCACACAGCCGAGCGCTCACCGTGATGGAACAGGACACGAGGCTCGCTCCATTTGTACGGTCGGAATTGCCACACCTGGCCCGTCGTGAGGACGCACACGACCCGGTCCCATGCGTCCGCGCCGAACTTGTTAAGGGCTTCGACCGAATCGACGACGTAATACCGTTGCGAGCTCGCACGTGCCTGGCCTCCTGGCTCGATCGTGGTGCGTTCACGATAGATAGGTATCAGATCTTCTGCCTTGGTGGTACCCTCGGCGGCTAAACGCGTGCGCGCCTCTGCAGATGGCTCAAAACTTGGACCAATCGTGCGTAAATTGGGCGGATCAACCGTGATATCACGGTAATAGGGACGTACATGGACTCTTGAAGGAAACGGCGGACGTTGTACATGGTGATGAGGGACGTGGGAGAGGATGATATCATGATAATTGGGTACATATTTTCTGCGTGTGGCGTCTCAGGGATTAATAAAAAAAGGATGACAACAGCTCTGACGCACTTTGTTTACGTGCTTGCGCCTTCGGGTCTGCAAGCGAGGCGATCAGCTAAGGGTCATCACAGGTGCAAGTGGCGTACCAGATAGTGGCGCCGCGACAGGTGCGGCCGTTCCAGTCTTTTTAGCGTCCTTCAACGTCTTGAGCTTGGCAACAAATACATTGCGAACAGAGGAGAAGTTCTACCGCCAACATGAGCAAACACCAGGGGGGGAAAAACCAAACGCATACATTATTCTTGACACCACGTAGCACGGTGTTGTGGTCGCGGAGTTCCACCTCGCCCAGGCGTATCTTCTTCACGACCTCTACATCCCCAGCATCGGGCACATAGCGCCGCTTCGAAGGCGACGAGGTCGTCGCGGGATCTCCACGCGTGCGGCCCGGCGTCGACGTCGACGTCTGCGCATGTGGAGTAGAGGCAGACGGGGCAGGCAGACGACGGTATGTAGAAGGGGGCGGTGTTCCAGGTGGGGTAGTCGACTCTATTTTGTTGTTGTTGTTGTTATTATTACCGCATATACGTGAGAACAGACGCACCAGATAGCGGAACGATATTATCAAGCGCAGAAACGGCGCGACGGAGCCAGTCAACGATACTCTTGCGCTCCGTGAGGCTCACGAACCCTCCCGCCGGCAGACCATGTTCGCGCGCCTGGCGCATGTACTCTCCGCCGGTCGTATCGCGCAGCGACCAGGCGAGGTAGACCGCCTCGAGCATGAAGAACCCGTCTGGTTGCGCTGTGGGGTCCGTGGCGGTGCTCCCTACCTTGCGCAGACGAGTCGGCGCGCTCTTCGGGAGCGTCGTCGAGGCCGAGAGACGGAGGTGCGTGGCGGCTCGGAGAGTGCCCGCGGGATTGCCCGAGGATGTCACTGGGTTGATCTCATATTTTGCACTGATGGCTGCGCGAAGGGCGTCGAGTGGGTCGGTCGTAGTCATCGTCAAAAAGTTTAGAGTTGGAGGCACTGCTGCAATGATGGTCACAAGGCGAACAGCGTTATGTAAGCGCCAATCACACGCCATCTCGCGCAGAAGCTCCAGGCACGTTGGGCCGCCCTACAGTGGCCACTGGCAACATAATGAAGTCCAGTGATTTGATGGTATAGAATATAGGTACATGTGATCCAAATCATCCGCGCGCCTTCAAGGCCGCCGCTTTCTCTGCCTCCTTGCACTTCCGACTCGCCAACTCGATGTCCGTCATCCACTGATGGCGCTCGCGTGGCGAACTCGCCCTCAGCGTGATTTTGTCCCCGCCTCGCGGGAATGAGACCGATAGCTGAAAGGACACCTCATCTGCAGTAGTTTTACTAAGACAAGAGCTATTAAATGGGGGAACCCTATGACACTTGCGCACCTCGATGACGCGGGGCCTCCTCTATGCGAATCTCCGCTAGTGGTATCGGCTAAAAATGAGGGGTGTGGGGCACTGTCAACAGAAGCTTTGCACGCACGCACCATGCGGTATAATGTCTTTCCATGTTCTTCCGTCAAAATCAATATGTCATTGCACAGAAACACGCGCAGTTTTTTCCCGCTCTTCGCTTTGTTCAAGAGGCCCTCCCTCAACAGCTTCCGATCGCCCAAGTATCGCGTCGGCGCCGTCAGGTCCAGCCGCCTAGGCTGCTGTGTGAGAAAGGGTGATTCAGAGAGCTCGGTTGGCAACGTACCCTTGGCCGAGCCAGAGGTACTGCGAGAGAGCTTTGAGCCGCTCACGGCCGTCCTGCTCCCTGACCGCCTCGTTAATATCGCCCAGGATCCGCTCGGCGGTGCGTAGTGCGTGCTCCGTCAGCCTTCGGTCAGCGTCGGGTTCCGTGTAATGCATGATCTGCTTGATGAGCAACGGATACCGCGTTATGCGCTGCACTGTGGGAGATGAGAGCGAGGTCTGTACAAAAGAACAGACATACTGGGTACGAGCAGATAGCTGGAAAGGTCGAGATTGCGCACGGCGGGGTCCTCCCGCAATCGCTAACGGATCCCGTGTTCAAAGTCCTGCGAGAGCGAAATTCGTGAAAGAGCTACTACGCACTTGCAAATGAGCGGCGAGATCTGCGTTGCCATCTCGTAGCGATTGCAGCGTTCGGATCGCATTTGACTGATTGACGCAATAGGCCTAATAAGATGCGTAATCAAAATGTCATGCAATAGAAGCAGCGATGACATACCCTATAAGAAGTCATATTTGTCAGGTGCTTATCGAGGATGTCCCCGATGTTATCGATGTACAGCCTGCAGCTGCGCTGACGTTCCTCGAGGGAGCTCAAGAACGTCGTATTCGTCAAGAGGATATCCTCGACGTTCGCGAATACCACCATGATCGCCTTGTGCTCCAGAAGCCTCAACATGCTCGAATAGAATATCTATATGAGTCACCGATAACCGACCAAGCACCCCAAATGTGACACGTAAAAAAACGCGCTACGCACCTCGACGACGAGCTGCAGATCCCGCACGTACGCACCCTCCGTCGCGATGAGCTCAAAGATGGCCTAGCTCGCGTCGGTGTTGAGCTCGCCAAGAAACATACACCCACCACGCACCTCTTGCCTGCGCCGCTCACGATCCGGCAAGCCTTCCAACGCAGACTTGTCCACCAGGCTCGCCCACGACTACACCACCATCAGCAAAGTACCCCTCTGAGGACGGACACGACTCACAGATCCGAAACCGGGGCTCTCCTCCCGCACAGGTGTGCCGCCCAGCGTGCCCGACGCAGCCGACGAGCTCGCGCTCATAATAGGCGCCGAGATCGTCAGCGCAGCGCGCGGCTCCCGGTCCTGCCCAGGCGTACGCGAGCGCGTGAGCAACTGCGAGAAGAGGTTCCCATACGACGAGGATGCCGTCGGGGAGCCGACGCTACCGCTCTCCTTAACCCTATCCCGGTCCCTCTCACGCTCAGTCACGCTCACGGGCGACGCAGGCGGCTGTAACATCTGCTCCAACGACGAGACGGACGCGCGCTGCTTGAACGCCTCGTAGCGGTCGAACGCATCGTCGAGGGGCCGCGTGCGCGGCTGCGGTAGCGGTAGCGGCTTGTCGATGTGGGCGCCGCTCTCCCTCTCCGCAGGCGGCTGTAATATCTGCTCGAACGACGAGACGGACGCGCGCTGCGGCAGCGGCTTGTCAATAATGTCGGGCGGAGGTCGGCGTCGTCCCTGGACTGGGGCGGGAGTGGGCAGCGCAGGTGGAGGGCGGCGTTTCGGTTGCTCGATGGGCGTCGTGCGTGGGCGCCGCTGTAGGCGCTGTGGAGGTGGCGGTGGGCGCATCTCGTCGCGCTTAGCGGCTACGACGACGATTCCGGCGGCCTCGAGGACGAGCTGGCGCTCTGCGGCGCGGGTCTCGCGCTCGAGCTTGCGCGCCTCCTCCGTCATCGCCGCGTCATCATCCGAGTCGGAGTCGGAATCAGAGTCAGAGTCCGAGAACGAGTGGTATTCGGTCGCGGCCCCGTCGTCGTCCGTGTTGTCTTCTGGTACCTGAGATAATCTTATGCTCTGTAAAGGGGGAGAAGATACTTCGGAGGGTTCTGATGTCGCGTCCTCGCTTGGGGACGGCGATGGCGTCGACATTGATTTGGACGAAGACGAACGGGGATCTGGGGACGAAAAATAACCAATGTTCATATTTCGGGGTGTACATGTAAGGAGAAAATATAAAAAAAAAGTATTTTAGCCTGAATCCAGCCAAAGAATATGTAAACGACGACTCAGGTAAATGGAAGCTCGACTAACCCTCATTAATTTCCAGGTACGCGGCAGGCACGATGAAGATTACCCCATCCTTCTCAGCCTTGTACCAGTCGCTGTCTGAGCGATCTACGATTGATATCACGTCGCCTTCGGAAAACGGCAGCTCGTCGGCGCTGCCACCCGGGTAATCGTACAGACCTTTCGCCTTGACTGCGAATGACGTTACTCAGAAGAGAAGAAAATGGCTCGGGTGCGATCTCTTACCAGCTTCGAGTTCCTGGACATAGGTCTTCGGGAAGAATCCAGCCTTGCCGCTACTGGCGACTGTGCCGTACCACCAGTCGCCTCCTGTCTTCGACGGATGAGCAATGATAAGGAGATTCTCGCCGAATGCTACAACCAAATAAGCAGAGAGCTGCAGGGAACGCAGAGATAACATACTCAGATCCTCGGCCCGCTGGCCATCATACGCATACAGTGACCTGACGCGATACTCTGCCGTATCCACCAGAATCAGCACAAGCGACCGACCGGCACTCAAACGAAAACGACATACCCGTGCTGTGATCTATGTCAGCCAGGGGATCCGGCTGAGCCTCTTCCGCAGGCGCGATCTGGATATCCGGTACGGAAACCGCGTGACCATTCGCCGCGTCCTTGCGCACCAGTTCTTCCTCCTCTTCGCCCATCGAAGGCAAACTCGGTTCCCTACTAGCATGATGATCTGCGGCGAGCCCCATATACCAATCTACAGACTGCCGGCTCGGGTTGACACCGACGCCGGGGTCCGCGTGCGAAATTTCGATCTCGGGAGGCGGATTGCTCGCAGCGGCACTTACGTGCGGTGACGGCCCAGCGTCTCCAATGACGCGCCCAGAGACCGAAGAACCGCTGCGGTCGTTCGTGACGGCCTTGCGCAAGCGCGCACCGCCTTGGATAGCGCTGAACAGCGCGCCGCGGTCCGCCGTGGGAGCTGGGGCGACGGCAGCAGGTGGAGGGGGCGCTGGAGGCGCAATAGGTGCCGGCGGGGCAGTGGGAGCCAGCGGTGGAGCAGACGGTGGTGGAGGCGGTGGCGTGGGCGCAGAAAAGGCCGTCGGGGTAGAAGCTTGATTTGTCGCACCTGATCCCGCAGCTGCGGATTGAGGGCGCGGCGGCGGGGCACTGGCCGGCGGGAGGATAGAGCCAAACAGTTGCCGCGCGAGTTTGTCACGTGTGTCGCGCGACGAGTTGAGTTCGTCCTCGGAACTATCATCGTCGTCATCCTTTTCCTGTCCCCACTCGTCGTCGTCGCTATCGTCGCCGGGAGCGGTGTTATACGTAGTCTTGATGACGGGCGGTGCGGGACTTTTCGAGGTGGGGGGTGGGACGAACGCAGGCGGAGCGGGCGGCGGCGCAGGGGCTGCGGGGGTTGGCGGCGCGCCGGGCTGCGACCTGAAGAACGGATTGTTGCCAGCATTCGCCGCGGGGGAAGCTGAGGGAGTACCACCGCTTATCAAGCGATTGAAAGGATTGTTCTTGCCTCTATCTGCAGGAGAAGCTGCAGCGACCGGAGGGGCTGGTGCTGGAGGGGTCGGTGGCACAGGAGGAGCTGGTGGGGCGGCGGGAGGGGCTACGGGTACGGGCGTTCTTGCTCTCCTAGCTTCCCTTGCCTCTTCTTCGCGCTTAATCTCCTCCGCCTCTTCCTCTTCCAAACGCTTGAGGCGCTCTAGGCGCTCCTGCTTTGCCTTACGTGCGGTTTCATCTTGCTCCCTTTGCAAACGTGCAGCTCCCTCACGCTCCTCACGCTCTCTTTGCAGACGTGCAGATTCCTCTCGCTCCCTTTGCAGACGAGCAGCTTCCTCACGCCCTCGAGCTTCCTCTGCCTTTTCTTCCTCTTCGAGGCGACGTAGGCGCGCCAGTCGCTCCTCTCTCTGTTTTCGTAGGGCCTCCTCACGGGCGCGTAGGGCCTCCTCTTCAGGATCAACAGCAGGCGGAGCGGGCGGTTTAGGGATAGCTGGAGCAGCAACTGGTGGAGTGGGCTTGGGGGGAGCGGGCGCACGGACGGCAACGCCTTGACTGGGCTTGCGTGGCGGCGGCGGCGCAGGAGCGCGAGGCTTGACAGGAGGCGGGACCTTCGGTGCAGGAGGCGTCGGGGCTGCTGGACTCGCGGGGGTAGACGGTCCCCCGCCGCGCTCGTTTCTCACCCGCTCGTCTCGCTGTCTAGATCTTTCCGTGGCGGCCTCCTCCGCAGCCCTTGCCTTTTCCTCAGCTTCCTTTTTCTCCCGAGCCAACCTATCCTCGGTGCTGGTGTCAAGGGTCGGCTTTGGGGTCGTCGAAGAAGGGGGTGCCGAAAGGCCCATGGCAGCCATGCGCTCGGCAGTGCGACGCTGAGCTTCAGCTTGGATGAAAGCGCGCCTCTGCTCGGGAGTCATGTTCTTGGTGTTCGGCGCGGGAGACCTGCCTGGGGCTGGGGGAGCTGGAGGGGGCTTGGAAACGGGGCTGATCGGAGCTGAGGCAGGAGGTGGCGGCGGCGGAGACCGCGCTGCGACAGGAGGAGAGCGCTTGCGCTCACGTTCATCCCGAGAGCGCGAACGATCTCGGTAAGAGTTATCGCGGTCAAAGTCACGCGAGCGGTCGTCGCGATAGTCTCGATCGCGGTCCCGATCCCTGTCGTAACTGTTTCCATAGCGGTCGCGGTCTTCGTTGCGTGAGTAGCTACCGCCGTACCTGTCCCTGTCGCGATCGCGGTCGTCGAAGCGGCCAAACGTTTCGTTCCGTCGGTCGCGGTCGCGATCCCAGTCGCGTTTCTGCCTCTCGCGGCGCTCCTCCCTCTCTGCCAATTTCTTTTCAACAGCTGGGACGCGGTCGTGCATGAGGTCGAGGAGTTCACGCTCCAGTCGGCGACGTTCTTCATCGGAACGGTGAGAACGCGGACCCCGGGAAACGTACTCGAGGTCCTCCTGTACGCGGTTGACTTTTCGTTTGAGATCCGACATCTCACGATCGAGAGCATCATCGTCTGCGGTGCGTAACGCACTCTCCTCCGTTGCGCGATCGAGCATACGTGCGGTGTTTTCAAGTCGTCGCTTCATATCATCCAGATCGGCTGAAGGTGAATCCCGCTCAGCTGATGCGCGCACGGCGCTGCGGTCTACGTGTCGCGAGCGAGGTGTGTAGTAGCCACCAGCTGGCTCCTCATCGGTGTGCTTGTATACCGTTGCATCTTGACGGCCTCCTGCACCCGGGGCGCCGGCAGAGTGCAAGGAGCGATTGGGAAGACGCGAGACGGGAGCATCAAGCCCTGCAGGCGAACGTGCACGCTGTGGTTCATTCTGGAGTAGATTTTTGACGAAATTAACGGAGGTGTCCAGGTCGCGATGAGAGGGCGGCACGAGTTCCGCAGGGAGCTCGTCGGGGATTTCGTTTCCATTGAGTTCTAAAAACAGTGTCACCCATGACGAAGGTCGCCTTATGGCGACGACATACTGCGATAAATTAAACCCATGGCGATATGAAACTCTGCAATATTGAGCTTGCCACGGTTGTCCACGTCGGCTAAGGTCCTGGAAACATAGATGAGTACAAGTTGACGACAAACCAAACTAAAACTCACCAAACTCTGGCTAGATCGTTCCTATCTAAGCCACTTTGCCCAAAGACTTCAATCGCCGTCTTTCCATCGATGAAGCCAGTGTTAGAGGCATCCCACGCCCTGAAAATTTGATCGTAGCTTTTCTTCTCTGCCTTTGCAAGAGTCCATGGTACAGCGGGTGCGACGGTGCCCTTGACTTCTTGGTTATGTTGCTGGAAACTTTGCTGCAATGACAAGCCTCCGAGCTGTTGCTGAGGCTGCAGCAATTGCGGTGCTCCTGCGAGATTGTATGGTGAAGCAGGATTGGCCGGAAGAAAGGTACTGGACATCATCTGGAGACGGGGGTCGATGAAACCAGTGGCCTGGGGAACGAGGGGTTGTAGCGCTCCGCCGCCTTGGCCGGGATAACCAACTTGTTGAGAGAGATAGCCAGAGCCGCCGCCAAAGGCAGGAGATGAAGTGGCGAAACGGTTCTGCTGGCCAATGTTTAGTAGATTGGAGGATGGAGGGAGAGGTGGTGGTGGTGGCTGCTGCTGGAACTGGGAAGGTAGCGGAGGTACGGGTGGAATCGGGGGCCGTTGCTGGAAGCTACCAGGGAATCCTGTCTGCTGCGGTAGCAAACCCGGACTCACTCCCGGAAAACCAGTCTGCTGCGGCTGCTGATAGGGTGGACGCTGGCCAGGAAAGCCGGTAGGCTGTGGAGCGAGCCCACCCTGAGGAAAACCGGGTTGTTGGAAGGCCTGGTTCTGACCAGGGAAACCAGTCTGTAGAGGGTATTGATACCCTGGCTGACCCTGGCCCCATTGCGACATAGTAAAAGTAAAGAAAAAGAAAAGAAAAGAGGCTCGATGATGGACGCCGTCGAGAGAGGTCGGCCCGTTAAAGCGGAGATTAAAATCTCGATGACTATGCTCAGTCGCTTAGTTTTTCACTTTTCAAACACCACGCACCATGTCAAGGCCTCTTGTGCTTGCTTTACACTCGATTCCTGTTACGGTCGTGGAACATCATAGCAGCCTTATCACTCCCTGCCACTTCCCTTCGTTATGAAGCTCTGTGGATTACAGAGAGCTTTGGTTGTGTCGTCTCCTTTGAGTTGAGGCTAGTGTACACAACAATTGTGCTTTCTTTCTCTGGTCTCGTAGTTTGGGGACAGACATCCTTCATAGTAACCTTGTTGTGACCAGTCAATCTGTCTGTCTCGTCATATCCGAGTCGTCTTCCGAGTTCCTACCCAAGCTCTAAGTGTGAGTCAAAAAATAGCAAGAGAGCGGTGGTTGATACAGGTCGGTCCATGATAGTAGATACAGCAGAACTAATTACTACAGGCAACTTTCAATCATTCCTCGCACACTGGCCGCTATCTCTCATCGGGCGCACTCACGACTTCTAAAACAGCAGCCGCGACGATCGCCGCAAAGCGCGGTGCCTCCTTGAAGGCAACGCACCGCAACGGTCCGTAACTGAACGGCATGAACGCATCCTTCTGTCCGTATGTCAATCTAGACTCGTGGAAGCGCATGGGGTCGAAGACGCCGGCATCGTCTCCCCAGATCGCCGCGTCCTGATGTAGCGCCTCGATATCGGCGACGTGGGTAGTAGCGCCGGGTGCCCACGGTAGGTACTGAAACACACCGAGTCGCGAAGGCGCCGCGCGCTTAATTCTCCTGCTCGGCGGGTGTAGGCGTAATACTTCGCAGATGAACGCCTCTACACTAGGCTGCTGCGGCCGCGCATCTTCGAAGCGCACGAATCGGTCATGGTTTGGCGAGTCGAGGTAAGCGGAGAAGGCGGCACGGGCACCGTGGTCGTGGATGGCCCGCGCGACTGTGACCGCGATGAAGCGCCACATCGTCTCATACGCAGGGATGACGATGTCGAGCGGCCGCTCATATTGTTCAGGTATCCATCGGCGCAGATGCGCGTTCAAATTATCGAGAAGGGGCGGGTGACGAGCAGCCCGGGATTTCTTCGAGAGCGCCCAAAGCTCGTTGATGGCTCCAACGACAAATACGACATCGTCGTCGCTGTCTTCGGGTATGTCTCCTCTTAACAGCGAAACCACGACGATTCGCAGCGTGACGACCTGAACAAAAACAGCAAGTGGTATTGAGGGCTGCCGAGATGGTGATTGAAGACGAAGTGCGGATCCCTCGACGACGCCCCGCACGACGTCCGGAAAGGCCGCGAAATGTAGGGTATGCCGACGGAGAATCTCTCTCGTGTGGGTGAGGAACTCCTTTCGCACCACGCTATCTGCACTGACGAAGGTGTTTTGCAGTCCAAATGAGTGGACGAGCCGGGTATTTGGCCCTGCGCGTGCTAGCAAAAGGTCGGAGATGGAGGATCCTGGTGGGTCCAACAGTGCAGTGATGTCGGATATATTGGAGAAACGGATGCGTTTTTCGCGCTTGAGGAGATAACCCAGCAACGTAGAGAGAAGTGTGAGGCAACAGATAAAACTGTGCATGGTACAGACACACTGACGGAAAATGGCTCTATTTGCGTCGCATTATATGCCCGCGCCGCTCTGTCAATCAGCCGTGTGCATTCAAGGCTCATGGCATGAGCAGAAAACGGTCGAGGTGCTGTGGTACCACACCCCAAACCGATAGTAACTTCCTCCGCAGCTTCTTCACCGCGGACTGAAGTGCCTTTAGACAAGTCTGCCCCACCTCTATTGACCTTCACGAATGGGGAAGCCACAAGCAGAAAGCAGATTCTGCAGCTGGAAGCTGAGACCGGGGTTGTCCGTTCATTGTCTTGAATGAAGCGTCAAAAAAGCTTTCCCGTCCCGTGACGCGAAGTGAGCAAATCGGTGTGATTCCTGAGGTGTACTACCACGCTTTCAGGCGTCGCCGTTGCTGAAACGAGAGTCGTAACCGGGGTTTGTATGAAATATTTCAGGCAGTTTCGAGACTCGATGAAGGCGCAATGTTGGGGCATGTGAAGTGACATACAAGTCGGAGAAGTATTGGCTCCTTGCCATCGCCCAACGAAATTAGACCCACTGGGATGACGTGGAGGAAGAGAGCAGAAGACGAACGTCGGGCACCGCCAGACCCGATATTTCTCCGCTGGCGGAGTCACTCGAGCACCGCGACGACCGTTGCTAGAGTAAGACCGTAGGCCTCTGGATCGAGACCCGATTCTTTATGGACGCGCAATAAATTATCCTTTACAGTAGCCGGTTCTCGTCATCGTGGAGGTTGTAGGGAGCGGAGAGGTAAATCTTTGAGAAGAGACGGAGGATGATCCGAGTCTGTGAAGTAAATTGGTTGATAACAATCATAGGTCCGTGTGCCGCGGCGGCATTGAAGACATCAAAGGATTGCGGCATCAGGAAAATCTCGAAGCCTAGCAAAGATTGGGTATGAGAGATGATAGTCTCACGCTCGTCCAAAAGTCTCAATACTGTAACGTGGCCAGTCGAGTCTATCCCCTCGCGGCGCCAAGTTCAAGTTCCGGTTCTTCTACAGTATCGCCTATCTCTTCGCTCTGGCACCCCATGTACCATGTGATAAGGCTGGGTCGGCTGCATGGAGTCGGTCGGAGGCCCGGAGCCCCCATTCTCGATTCAGAGTCGTTTCGATCCGATACGAATCATACGATGCACAGTCCGATGGCGAACCCCGAGTGGAACGAGGCAAGGAGGATTTAAAGTTAGAAAGAAACAATAGTTTCGTGCATTACAGTAGTGACATGGCCGTTTCATACGCAGTAGAAATCGAGGGCCAAGATATGGAACCTTAAACCTACGGCATACGCCGCAGATCCATCATTTGCGAGCTCAGGAAAGAGTTACATAGCGTCATCGGCGAAGTTCTGCCGGGTGGTCCCAGACTGAAAAACCCCACATCCCGCTTCAAAATGGATTGACTTCGGGGTTGAGACTTTGCGGAGATCACGATGCGCGGGGATTGCTTCATTGAGGTGATCTAATCTCTTCGTGAGTTTATGCGTATGGAAGAAAATATTTGCGAAGGTGCAAGCGGACAAGAACTGATCACTAGATTACTGTGAAGGGAGGTATGTTTGGCTCGACAGCCGTTTCCAGCTGCGAATAGCTGTCCAGGACAACAGCTAACTGACGCCAAGTTCTGTGCTAGCACTCCAACTAGGCGTGTCATATAGTATGCGGGATGCCAAAAGCACCAAAGGGTTGGAAGTTGATTCTAAGAAAGCGAAAGTATTAAACTGAGGATTTGACATCTTCAGGTTGTCTACACAGCGACAAGCGTGAAAAAAGAACAGGTGAAATCTGAAAGAACACATGGACCATGTCTTCACTCGGTTAGAACGGGAGGAGAGCGGCTTCTGTGAGATTGGTGATGGATTTGTCGAGGTCGCTTTGCTGCCGTGACATTGTGTTGCGCTCGATTCGTAGAGCGGCCAATCGCAGGAGGCGAGCAGGGCGATGAAGATCAGACGACGCGAGAAGACGATGGTGTGTGAGGATGTCTTTCTCGACTTGGGGATCTGGAAGGGCCCGAGGGCTCAAAAATCTCACTGGCATGACCAATCACTGGCAAGTCACGGTCCATCCCCTCACGACTCGTTTCGATCTATAATGCACAGTTCGATGGCGACCACCCATTTTCAAGCCCAAAGGCGATGCACTTTACAGTGGGATGTAGGCTTCCTCAAAGTCCTGTCAGTGCTAGAGATGCCGCAACAACTCGTGATACTAGTAGCGTGTAATCAAGACTGAAGAAGGTGTACGACTCTTCCCAAGCTCGCGAATACTGTACTATTTCGACCTAGTGTTCACACTTTTGGAAAATTTTCAGAATTTTTTTGCTCAGAATTTTTCTTTTGATTTAAGGTGAATAAAAAAATATAGTTTTTTTTCAATCTGACACCTGATGTGAACACTAGGTTGTAATAGTACAGTAGTAACGGATCTAGGGGGTATCCCATCGGTTCTAGATGCTATACAACTGGGTGCAAATGCACTCGATTTCTACTGCATATGACTCGGAGACGGCCATGTCACTAGAGTCATGCACGAAATTCTTGTTTTCTCCCTACTTTGCAAACTCAGCACTTTTTCCTGGTCTATGCCGAGGCGAAGCAGGAACGGAGGCACTGCGGCCATACAGTACAGTCAAGAGTACAGTAGACTTTACAGTAATGGGGCGGCATTGCACATGTCCAGGTCCATCCCTTTCTTCCATGCCGCCACCTGTCCTTCCTTTTCTTTTCGCCTGCCCGCCGCACCCACTGCAGAAGTTCCATCAAAGGATTATGATGAGATCCTTAAGCCTAGTCTTGACGCTCACCTGATCTCCCTACCCCACCCATCGCGACCTCGCTTCGGACACGGTCACACGGAACCCCTCATTTTCTATCGAGTACCTGTCATCACTTGCTATCGTTTAGTATATCGTGACCCAAAGGACTAAAGTTTTCTTCTACGTTTGTTCTTCTTCTGGGCCGCGTGCCAAGCCTGGCCACGTATCCACTCGGCGCCACGCCGCGCCACACGGGAAAACTCTCTCTGACAGCCAAACAGCGATGCGCAAAGAGCGAAGACCACGAAACGCGGCAATTTCTTCACTATGGCAATTCAAGTCGTCCATTGATGCTCATAGTGGAGGACATTTGTAACCTCGCAAACAGGCAAGAACCTTGGCAAGAATGGCCATTGATCCCTAGAGTAGGCTGAACCGGTTGAGGAAGTCCTTCTCTCTTTTCATATCCGAATCCTCTTCCAACCTATGCTTGATTGTAAGCGTGAGTTAAAATCAAGGTTACCGCCAGTGTAGGGCCTCCATATCGGCGACGTGGATAGTAGCGGGTGCCAACAGTAGGTACTGGAACACACCGAGTCGCGAAGGCGCTGCGCGCTTAATACCCCTACCCGACGGGTGTAGGCGTAATATCTCGTGGATGAATGCCTCTACGCTAGGCTGCTGCGGCCGCGCATCTTCAAAGCCTTGTTCAAAGCGCAAGAATTGGTCTTGTAAGCGGAGAATGCGGCACGGGCACCGCCGTTGTGGATGGCCCGCGCGACTGGAAGCGCCACATCGTCTTATACGCAGGGATGACGATGTCGAGCGATTGCTCATATTGTTCGGGAATCCAACGGCGCAGATGCGCGTTAAAATTATTGAGAAGGGTGAGTAGCTTGAGATTTCTTCGACAGCGCCCAAAACTCGTTCTTGCCTTTCGTTCAAGCCGGCGCTTTCGAATGACCTCCTCCCGCACACATCTCATTCTCGTATGAATAGTATGCAATATAAACAAATAAAATAATTACTTGGGGGTAGAGAACCCACATTGCTTGTACCATCCCCTCACTTGTTCCGCCGTGACTGAGTGAACGGCATCCCAGAAAGCGTTGGAAACGCTGCCATTCTCGGACTCGAGCTCTTGGTTGACACGATCACGATTTGTAAAAAGCCACTGCTTGATAGTGGAGAACGCCAGCTCGATGGGATTGAAGTCGGGTGAGTATGGGGGGAGAAAAAGAAGGCGTGCGCCACGTTCCTCGACCATTTCACGAATTCCGGCGACCTTGTGAACGGATGCGTTGTCGATGACGAGGACGGAATTTGGAAGGGGCCATTTGTTCATATGCGGGAGTAAACCCTCAACAAACCGGTGGAAATCCGCACCCGTGATGGCCTTCTCGAAGACTTCGAGGTGAAGAACGCCGTCGAGTGATATGGCTGGGAGCAGAGGGTATTTGGTGCCTCGAAGATAAAATTCATACCGGCAAGCACGTTCACCGCGTTGCGACCACGCATACGGCCTCCTCAACGTGAGCCGATTGAAATGGCTTTCATCGGCGAATACTAGCTGCTCGGGGCGAAATTGTGTTTTGATGAGAGTCCGAAAATCAGCACGGTCTTGCTCGTTGCGCTCCATATCAGGCCGAGTGACCTACAAAGTTGATATTGTTAGTGAACCCTGGTCATGCGTAAGGAAAGTCGACGCACGATTTTCATAGTATAGCCCTCCCGCTGGAGGGCACGCGCAACTGACTGCACTGAGGTCTCGACATCGAAAACTTGCCGGAGCTCAGTTTGCAGCTCGGCGAGGGCGATATCGGGAGTGCGCTTGACACAATCGCAAAGAAACTAGGCAGAGTGAGATCATGATTATTTGCAAGAAATAGCAACATACCTCAGCTTCCATCGCAGTGAGCACATGGGGCCGACTGGTGACAACGGGCTTGCGCGAAATTGGACCAGTGCCGCGATAGGCACTACGCATGCGCTTGAGGGAGCGTTCGCTGATTCCAGTATGTTCACGGATGGCGGAGTCACTGAGACCCTGGAGAGACATTGAGAGTGCCATATCTTTGAGATCATCAGATATACGGCGGCCAACCATTTGAGGGGAAGGGCTGGAGGGAGGTTGGAGTAACAGTAGCCTGAGCGCGGTGCACTAGGGAAAAAATCGCAATATATTTTTGCAGGGAGAATACAGTACGTCGTCACCATCACCGCTTAGGATGACAGGGGCCATCGTTTTGGATCCCGCTGTAATGCACGTAATTCTTGGCA